>JAWRVF010000784.1:92686-170931 GCA_036785485.1 Physcomitrellopsis africana
TATAATGACACTGATCGATTGCCTTGTCATAAGATACGAATCTTGTTGGTTGCAACACGAATTACATCATGTTCTCCATACATCGATCGAAATTCCGCAAAAAATGCCTCCAAATTATCCAATATTGGATCACGTCATTCAAGAAAAGATGAAAACCATGATAAGGCAGGACCCGAAAGTAACGTTCTAATAAACCTAACTTGAGATCCTTGCGTAGGATAACTCTGAGGTTGAAGTTCGATCACCAGTTGTACTTGATTGATGAATCCTCAAAACTTAGATCTTGTGCCATCAAACTTCTCAAGCAAACTGATTTTTGGTTCTCTAACGTTTGAACGGTGCTCCATCATCGGTGAGGTAGCATGGTTTGGTGTAGATATTGACGTAGCTCCAACCATCTCTACATCTTCACTTCCTGCTAATCTTGATGCTCCTTGTGGTGGTAAACTGAGTTGATGCATTGCAAGCATTAGTTCTCTCATTTGCTCTTGCATTTGTGCCATTGCACTCTTCATTTCCGCAAGCTCCGCCATGATAATATAATAGAAAGGAAGATGTCTACTCTTACTTCAAGAAATACGGAACACACACTCAAAAGAAAAAAATTCTAGAAACAATATCAGTTTAGAAGTGGGTACTCCACAACTTCTAATATGCTTATGTCTTATCAAGAGAAAGGGTTAATCCACTCTTAATCAAGAAAAGACAAAGCTCTGATATTGTATGTGTACTCTTGTCAATCTGTCAAGGACAATAACTGGATGAAATCAAATAAACAAGTGAGACCTCTCTCAAAGAACCTCTCTCAAAGAAATAAATATAAAGAAGTATATGTATTAAAAAGAAACTGGAATGGCTAATGTCAAAAGATAAGAAAACTAGAGACTCTTGAACTAGACTGGAAACAAGAAAGGAGTTGACAAGAGTGAAGAAGGCTTCACTCTTGTCTCTATTTATACTATCTACCTAAGAGCTAAGTGGCGACGTTCTATAGGACCTCCAACACATATCCAATTTACAAGACACGTGTTGAACTTGCAGGGCAAGTTTCCTATATGTTCGCCACGTATTTAGCTTGGTCTTCAAGCTACCAACATGTGCGACAAGTGGCTAACTTATTGACCAAGTTTCTAATCCAAAAGTCTACTATGGACACTTATAAAGTCAAAGTAGCGTCTATGAAGTTTCTAGGAAGTTTCTCTAAAGATATTATGGAATTAACCTACTTTTACCTTCTTTTATCTAGTTCTATCTGATCATATAGGTAACTATGTATATGTCCATGACAACTCTGCCTCAAAGCAAGAAGAATTGAAAAGAAGACATGACACAAAATATCTAATGTTGGAAAAAAGAAAGATATCAATCCATTTAAGGAATCTATAGTTGAAGAACTATGTACTAATTTCTTATAAAGTTTTAGAGATTTGATACTTTGTAATTCTAATTATAATTCTAATAAGTACAAATATTATCTTAATATAAGTTATGATATAAAAAAATTTCAAATTTTAGAAGAGCTAAAAAATAAATACGTTACAAATTACCTCAAAATGTGACTTCTAACCATGGTAATATAATATATATTTCTTGGGCCTATAAACAAGTGAATAAGTTATCTTTACTATTATAAAATATAACAACAGAAATAATAGATGCATCATTTGATGAGTTCCAAATATCCCAACTTCATCCACTTAAACAAAGATATTATTAGAATTGATATAAGAGAATCTCAAAAATCTTGACCATGATATCAACTAAGAATAGACCTATTATTAAATATAATAAATAATCTTCAAAGATTTTTAATATCTATGCTTATTAACTCCACCTTTCTTTAGCAATGTTGGATTGCACAATGGCAACATATTAACTTTAGTAGAAAAAATCCATTGATTAATTTTAGACTTGTAGATGCATTAGACTTTAATCTCAATAATTTCTCTTGGAAAGATGATTACAAGCTAAGAGAATACAATGCAAAAAATAATAATAAAATAATTATAAGATAGAATCTCTTTTACTTCTTTTCAAATTATAAAGTAGCAAGGGATATTACTCTTGGATATCTACATGAATTGAAAACCATTTTATGACAAAACTAGGGCTAAAGAAGAGATTTGTAATAGAATAAATAGAAATAAATACTTGGAAATAAAAGATTGAACATAATATCAATGCATTGTGTCTTTTTGCAAATAGGAGGCACAAAAAATAATACTTCATAAATTTTAGAGATACTTTATGATCTAAAGAGTTTTAAAAATAGAATATTATAATTTTATATTTTTAAGTAAATAAAAACCAAAAAATAGACAAAGATGTATATTTGCACTTCAACAAGTTGTTTTTAGAGAAGACCTAACAAATATCAAGGATATGAAAACTTTATGGCCTTTGATTGCTTATGCCTACTTCTAGACTATGTAGGAACAATGTAATAATGTGATTTCTTAACACAAGGAATAGACAACAGAGAAAATAAAACGATTAATTTGATTTAGCATAATAGACTAATACAAAGCTTGTTGGCAAGAAACACAAGTTCTAATCTACAAGAGACCTCAAAATAAGTTAAATTACCTCAAGTTTTTTGAAAAGAAATGGATTAAAGATTTATTAAAAAAAAAAAAACACACACACACATACACACACACACCCATCTATCTTAAATGCATTCGATTCTCTACAATGGAACGACATCCCCCTCTTAAAATAAGAATTGCTCATCTAGTACCAAGGTCTTAAGGCCATATTCCAAAAGGGTTCACCTCCTTTTGCAACAAAACACTAATCTTAATGTCAGATAGGGAAGATGTTGAATCAATATCAACACCACGCATAGCATGTGTATAAGTATCAACAAGGTATCAACAGTAGTATAGGTACAGTTCCAGGCATGTTGTAGTTGTGACAGTGAAGCCACTGGTAGTTGAGAGTTGTGGTTCGCCAGAACGGCGGCAAAAGCAAATTCCAACTCTGGGGCCACATTTCAGCCTAAAGTCCATTGCAGCAACCTAAGGAGTATGCAGAGGGCGCGATTTCCTCTTCCACCCAATTCCCCATACCATTGTACACGTGAGCTTACACATGATGAATTAGGGTTAGGAGCTCGCACATTAGGGCTTTCACCACGGCATGGACGTGAGCTGGACTGAAGGTGTGGAATTTGTGTATGATGCTGGTCGAAGGTTAAAATTGGCGCGCCTTTGTCTTGTTGGGTTGGATTGACAAGGATTGGCTATGGAGTCCGATCTGAAGCAGCAGCTGCGACTGGTGGATCAAGAGCTTCACCAAGTGCAAGGTGTGTTTACGTGTTGAGTGGTAAATTCTTGTGAAATTTTTGCACTTTAGATGATTTGAGGTTTCGCTGTTCTTATAATGCTTTCTGTCTGAATTGAAAGTAAAATTAGTGGTAGCGGAGATGGTGATCGTTCGATTTAGCTGCGAGAACCCTAGGGCATGTTGGTGGAGAATTGGAGTTGTACTAAAGGGATTGTTGAATTTATGATGGCTGGGCTTTTCAATTGTGCTTGTTTGGGGCACAGTCTTTGACCGTTCATGGCAGGTTTTGCCAGTGAAATCCTAGTCACCACTGTCTCCTCAATGTAGGATGTAGCTGTGTTGTTGCAACTACTTTGGAGTCGTGTTGAGCTTTTGGAATGGCGTGTTATGCAGATCAAATACAGACGCTATTACAGCATCAGGAGAGCTTGCTTGAACAACAAGCTGAACTCCAACAACTTCTCGCGTCATGCAGGTATTTCGCAATCCCGAGTTGGGGTTTATGAAATTGCTGTAGCTGTTGTCGTATTCTAATGGTATTCTCGCATAGATGATTGTGCAGCAAGGTCAGCTTCATTTCTCTCAATTTATCTAGAATAGTTGCTCCGTGGAAACTGTATAAACAACATTTGCTTCCATCTTGCAAACACGTTCAAGTTCTCATGGTTCTCACTTCACAGGGATGTTGCTGCTCATGATGAGAATGGTAACGGCCCCGGAGCATCTAAATCAGGTGGAGTGGATTGGTCGGGTTCTTTTGAGTGGGATAATCGTGCTGCTGATATTCGTTTGAACCTCTTTGGTATCAAATCCTACCGCCAAAATCAGCATGAGGTGTGTTCCTTGGTCTTTGGCTCTCAGATTACAAAGTACTTTTCGAGTTCCTATTTGAGATTCGTATAGCCTACCGCTTCATATCCTTCATTTGAGCTGCATACTTGTAAATCAAATGATAGCTATCACGGTACTTGATATTTGTGTACTTGATTTCCGCTTTTAAATTAAACTTAACTGTGGTATATTTTTTGGCTGTGCCAGATCATAAATGCAGTAATGAGTGGAAGGGATGTAATCGTAATAATGGCAGCAGGTGGTGGGAAGAGTCTTTGTTACCAGCTCCCAGCTATGTTACGTACTGGAACGGCACTTGTCATCAGCCCTCTACTATCCCTCATCCAAGACCAGGTATGCTCTCATGTTCCATCTAAGCACAGCTTATTGTTGGAGTTCAAGAGTATTCTAGGCCAGCGCTTTCGTTGTTGCCGTAATCTAGCCTTGTAACTACCCTCTATGTTTGTGTCTTCCAAATTTTCTTAGTTAAGTTTATGTATGTAGGTCATGGGCTTGACTGCCTTAGGAATTTCGGCGAGTATGCTCACGTCAACAACAACCAAAGACGAGGAGAAGTCCATCTATAAGTCGCTTGAAAAGGGAGAGGGAGATCTTAAGATTTTGTATGTTACTCCTGAGAAGGTTGCAAAAAGCAAACGGTTTGTATCAAAGCTGGAAAAGTGCAATAACGGCGGCCGCCTTTCTCTAATAGCTATTGATGTGAGTTGCGCCTACCTATTTCATGTTCACATCACCTTACTCTTGTTAGATTAGGCCGCAGGGTTATTATTTTTTAACGAATTACGTTTACTATAACATCAAAGCACTGATTTCAAAATTTTCCCCCTTGTTGCAGGAAGCACATTGCTGCAGCCAGTGGGGGCATGACTTCCGTCCTGACTATAAGCAATTAGGCATTCTGAAGAAGCAGTTCCCAAGAGTGCCTATGATAGCATTGACTGTAAGTATTCCCTTTGGCGCAGTTTTGACACCAACCTGTGCCAGAACTGGCCTTTGCATCGCTCATTTAGCAAACTGCTCTAATTGAGTTTATTTTGATCAACTTTAGGTATGGCACTTGCAATGCAATTAGATGTATTCTCATAAGTATTAAAGAATAGGATGATATTGCCTTTAGAGCTTAGGGGGAAGGGGTTGTTATGTGCAAGGCTACGGCTACAGAGCGTGTTCAAACGGACCTGAGGGAGATGCTACAAATTACTCGCTGTGAGAAATTTGTCAGCACTGTCAACCGCCCCAACTTATTTTATGAGGTATTTTGAATCTGAAAATTATCATGTTTGCAGCTTAAATGGCATCCTTGTTAATTGTGCTTTGATGAGAATTTCTTGCAGTAATCTAATAAGTTAATTAGATGGTCAAGAATCCTTACATCTTGTGTATTTGCTTGCAATTAAGTATCATTCTCTCTCGATTCTCAGAAATAATTCACCTGATTCACGTTTCTTTTACTACACAATTTCATAGGGTGAATTTGTGGTTATATAGGTACGCGAAAAGAAGGCCAACGGAAGCGCAGCTATCGATGACATTGCATCATTCATCTTGGACAAATATTCTAAGAAGGAATCTGGAATCGTATATTGCTTTTCTCGGAAAGAGTGTGAGCAGGTATACTCTGGTTTACGGATGCTATGTTTTCTATTACATATAAAATCTATATTTGAAGCGTGCCACTGAACGAATTTCTATTCAGATCCCCGTTGGTGTCTGGTGCTATATTTTGGCAGTGACAATGAAGTTTGTAAGACATTTAATGTTTTCATCTGAATGATTTTGTACGTTCAGGTAGCAGCAGAACTTAGAAAGCGGGGAATTTCAGCTGCTCATTACCACGCTGATATGAAGCCTGAAACAAGATCTTCTGTTCATATGCGGTGCAAAATCCAGCATACTTAATGATTTTGTGAAGCTGATAATTTTGTTCCAAAACTTGAACAGGTCATTAAAAAGTGACCTTTGGCGAGTTTCTGTTCTAACGTGCACATGTAAGCAGCACTTGATGCTCAAGGTTAAAGTTGCATTCTGAGATTTAAATAGAGGCTCTTCTTGTACATGGTTCTTTGTAGGTGGAGCACCAATAAACTGCAAGTCATTGTTGGCACGGTGTGTTCCTCCTCACAACTGAAGTTTCTCTGGAAGCATTTGAAGTGTTCTTCCATTGCATTGTTCTGAATTTCATGACTTAGCGGTTCGGTTGAAGTGTAGGAGTTATGTTTTTGGTTATCATTTAAAATTTACCCCCACGATTCCTGTTTTAAAATCGGTTTAGTTTCTTGATAGAAATCCGCAGTGTCCCTCCACTGAACAAGAAAAATCTATTTTTTCTGTTATATTTGGCAATTATTCAAGCTCTAATTCTTTTGCGATGCTGTTTTGCCTTTAAGCATGTAGGTAGCTTTTGGAATGGGTATCAACAAACCTGACGGTGAGTTTCTTGTGAACTTTGGCATTGTGTCTAGTTCATACTTTTCTCTTCTTTTTTTTGGAATATAATTGTTGATATTCTAAGGACATCAGTGAGTTTGGTCTGTTGATTCTTTCAATTATTGATCCTAGTCCCTGCTCTAAATTATTACCCCCTTTTTTCTTTCTTTTTTACAGTGCGGTTTGTTATTCATCACAGTCTCAGCAAATCGTTGGAGACCTATTATCAGGTAGAGTCCCAAAGCTATTGTCTACATCAAGATTTAGAAAAGTTTTACCTGGGTAACTAATTCCGGAGGGCTTTCAACTTGACAGGAGAGTGGGCGTGCAGGTAGAGACGGGCTTCCCGCGCATTGCCTCTTGTATTTCAGGCCTGCAGACCTTCCTCGACAGGTGCGTTTCCATCAGATATTCGCTTTTTCACTGCCATCTATTCTTCACAATGTGTTTTACATTTTCTTTGCCTTTTCTTTGCCGTCTTTTGTGCGTGTGTGTAAATATATTCATACGAGCTACTTATTTGCATTATTAACATCACTAAATCTCAGTTACGTTAAACTTGTCAAGTTGCATGGTGCGTTTAGGTATAATATTCTGCGTTTGTCACTCTTATCCAATTGTGCAGAGTTCTATGGTTTTTGCGGAGATGGCAGGTCTGCACAATTTATACGCTATATGCCGCTTCTGCCAGGTGAGGTATCATTATTATTCTATGGCTTTCCTGTAGGAGCGGAATTTCTATCATTTGCCTGTCAAAAAGCTCCTTTTACCCTGAAGGTTAGGATGTATTTTTAGATTTTGGCATCTTAAAAAAAATTTAACATTTGGGAATTGTAGCGGTGTATTTTTACGTAGGATTTCGAGGTGTTCAATTCAAATAACTTTTTGGTGGAAATTTTACAGTCCAAGCAAGCATGCCGTCGTGCAGCCTTCTTTCTACATTTTGGGGAGAAAATCCAGAAGTGTAACGGTAATAACTCGTCTATTCCATGTAGCGTATTCATGATCCTATCGCAAGTAATGCGAGCATGATTTTTTGATGAAATTTCTGGTGCATATTTTTAGAATTTGTACTATTGTGGCACTAAATACGAGGTCATTCAACTGGCTTCGAATGGGAGCTTTGTATAGCTCACATTGCCGAAAGTATTCAGTAAATATTGTTTATCCAGACTTCTTCCATGTGCAATTGACCTTCACTCAACTTGTGTTCAGGCATGTGTGACAACTGCGCTTTTACGAAGGAGGTTGTGCACATGGATGTTACTGGTGTGTCTTTGTCCCTATTTCATGCAATGCATTGTTGGCAAGAAGCGTTAACTTTCTGTCCAAAGAAGTTAACAAAATGTTTGTTTGTGCACAACTATTTTCTGTGGATCTTGTCGAATACTTGTCTGAGAATGCATAGTATTCTGCAGAACACGCCAGGTCACTGGTGTCAATGGTGAAGGAATCGAGTGGTGTTGAACAGAAATTAACGATGCTCCAGCTTGTGGAGCAATGGAGAAGTCAGACTAAAAAGTCTGGTAATCTTGTTTATACCCTCTCAGGTTTCATTGCATGTTGTGCATCCCTATCACCATGGATCATTCTCTCAATGTGTTGATCATCTTCTGCTAGTGACATGTTCTCTTTTCGCTTTATTTGTTCCGAGGTAAAAACTCGCATAGAATGCTATGAAAACAGACACAGACGCTCAACTTGCGAAGGATCTGAGTAAAGATGACGTGGAACGTGTGATCGTTCAGCTGATCTTAGATGGAATCTTGGTACCATGCTTCAGCACTGGATTCTATCTTCGTACATTTACAATGACCTTGTTATATAGATGTAAACATATGTTGGTTTAATATGTGGCAAATACATGATATTCCAGGGTTTTCTTTGCATATTGCTTAAGCTAATATTCTAAGCATGCGCAGCGTTCCATGCAGGTAGATACATTCATTTGTTGCTAACGATTCTGGATCTACATTGCCATGTTACAGAAAGAGGAATTTGCACACACAGCTTATGCTACTAATGCTTATGTGGCATTGGGCACTGGTTGGAGAGGTCTCCTGCAAGGTGACTCTTTTGTTTCCACTTGGTGTAATGATAACCTAGATAATGCTCTGAAGGTCATAGAGTTACAAGCCAGATGCATGTTTATATCTGTTCCATAAGTCTCAATGGAATTTCGTTGGTAAAATAGAAGGCAGCAGTCTTCCACGAGATAGTGCTCTGATCTTGATCTGAATTCCCCAAGACTGCAGGTACAGGTAATAGAAAAGTGAAATTGGAGATAGTTCAAGGAGTGCAGAGTGCAAAGAAAAAATCCAAGGCAAATACAGCACCAATTAGCGAGGAAGGAATGACATACACTGGACTGGGATCAGTGCTCGATGATTTGCGGCAGAATCTTGCAGCCAGTCATGGAGGCATTTTTCCACATTCAGTGCTTACGTCTCAGCACATATCCTTGCTCGCGTCTCAGAAGCCCGTCACAATGGAAGAGGTACAGAAGTGCCCAGTGCATTTTTTTTTTTCTTTAGAAGCTTCGATCTGTAGAGAGTTGCCAACAATCGTGTATGATTTTCTGAAGCCTTAACGCTACATCTCGTACTTTTTGCAGCTGGAGGAGGTGATTGGAAAAAGGATAGCAGAGCAATACGGAAATGAAATTTTGGTATCGATTACAGATTATCTTGAGGAATATCCAGCGGATACTGATAACGGAGGCTCTTGGATTGCTCCTAAAGGGAAACGTGCTGCTGAAGGTCCATCAACTAGACAAGCCAAAAGAGTTGCTAAAGCTCCTTCAGTTAAACCAACTAAGGCTCCAGCAACTAGGCAAAGTAAACGCGTTGCTGAAGGCTCCGCGCATGATGCTACTAATACTCCGTCGATCAAAAACTTTTTACAGAAAAGTACCAAGGCTGATACGGATGTTGGCCCTAGTAACACTGCTAGGTGTAACCAGACTCCTGAAAGCTTCGGACCTAGCACTACTAAAACCCCTACTAAGAGACTTTCTCTACCGAGACCATTAGCTATTAGTACACCAACGCCCGCAACACCGAAGGAAGAGGACGTCAAGCAGGAGGCAGGTAAGTTTCCTCAAAGGAGTGAATGCATAGACCTTGATAGTGACAGTGAGGATGAAGAGGATCAGCCTGCATTGAACGGGACTGTACTTAAAAGAGAGAATGAAGAGGAAGATGTGATTGAAGAAACTAGTTCTGAAGAGGATGAGTTTTCTTTATTCAAGCGATTGAAAAGACAATAATATATATTAACCACACTCTAGAGGTTGTATGTTTAGGGTTATTTATCTTGTTATCTCTCATCATTTTAAGTGTTTTTTATTTTTTTATTTTTTGGTGGGGTTAGGCCGTTATGTGGGTTATCGGCAAACTGAAACCTCTTTGCATGTTCTATTTGCAAATATTTTTTTGTGCTGCATGTCAAGTTGAAGTGCAGTGCTTCACCCTTCACTATTTGAGTTTCACCTGGGTCAAGACATTATCTCTGTTTCATTGTACATGCTGTAAGTCATGGGTTCTTATAATGCTGATTTGGATATCTGGATCATACCTGCTCATTCTAGCGATTTGTCTTGTCTAGTTCATATCCTTATCTACATCTACTTCTTTTGTCTAGAATACGTCAAGATGGTTGCACACAAACGCCCGCAATGGTTGTGTTGTTTTCATAGCACAATACTAAACCTTTCTCAAGCACTAAACTACCTCAGTTCACTTAATCTGTACCTTATAAAAAGTGTACAATAATTTTACTTATTTCTTCCAAACTAAACCTAAAATTTTCTTATTTCGGTAGAATATTAAGAAATATTGTGTCAATTTTAAATTTTTACTATCATTTAAATAAATAACTTAAATGCACCTTAGAGACATACATTGAAATAGAGTTACTTGTGATTGGCCATAGTAAATACTAAAGTTTAAAAATTATATCTATATTTTACAACAATTGGGTTTGAGATTTATCAATATTCATTGCATATGCATGTTTCACCAAAAAAATTGTTGTTGAAATTTTTTAAAGATTCTTGATAATAAAGGAGTTAATGATATAATTCTAAAAGAAGTTTGTCACTTGTGGTTTTTTGTTAGCAATCTTGTGTGTGTATATATAAAGAATTTTGCTTAAACTCTTAATAACCTCAACCTATTGGAGGAATAAATTTTGCACTCTGTTGGCTCCTATTGATAACGTGAAAATGTTGATAAGAGGTTTGGAATCAAAATAATATTTGTTGGTAAGAAATGCACACATTGCAAGATGAATTTATGCAAGACAATACAAGATCAAGTTCTTAGCTTGTTGAATACAGAAACTTATCTTCCAGAACTACACTGAACTCACAATGTAAGTACAATATTGCTGAGCGTCAGCAGTACTGACTAGTGATAAGGCAACTAATCCACACACTGGCATATCAATTCAGAATCTTCTGTGTAGCGGCATTTTCCATAAGGAAATAACGTCTTAACCACGCCACGTAGAAAGAACCTCATGTACATTTCGTACACAAAGTAAGCAGAATGAATTCCTTAGTAAGGATAGAATCACATGGAAGACTTTTGAGTTACTGTCTATACAAGGAAAATAACCAATAAATGGATGATGTGGAATTGTGGTGTTTGAAAGACACCAGCAAATCCATCCCAATGCCCAATATAATCAAGTGAATCCTATTTCATTATAAGAAACGAAGTGAACAGAAAAAGTCTGTCCGTTCCCACTTCATCAACAGACATCATTTCCAAGATCTCATGTAGGGTCACATACCTCCATAGAATAGGCGAAACGCCTCTACCATTATACTGAGATCCTGCTCTAAGTTTTCCATACCTCCTTGTTACTTACTCTAAAAACCTTGTACCTTGTGCTTCAAAATTACTCGCTTCTTTCACTCGATTGTTGAAAACATACGATCTTTCAGCTGGTCTTGAACCTTCAAGTAATCTTCAGAATAAACTGGAAAATTATGGTTAACCTTGTTACCACCTTCGAACCCTCTTTTCTCGTTTCAGAGACAGCTGGGCATTGATACAATCCATACAAGGCCTGAGAACCAAAGCATGCAAGGCTTCGCCCCTCATCCATAATAACCAAAGGGAGTTTGAACAAGTTCTGGGCTTACAAAGAGATAAATGCAGGACTTCAAAGATACAGCTGGATAAGCTCATCACTCACAGCTGACGGAGTCAAAACTCCTAGATCTGAAAATATAAGGGTGAGATATTGAGGTGGGGTGTAATCCCTTGCAGAATTTTCCACATTCACGACTTGAGGTAGTGGGACTAAGAAGTCGACGTGGCGAGGGGCCGGAGACATGTCCCTTTGATCGAGAGGAAAAAGTCGAGCGAACTGCACAACCAAAGTACAAGAAATAATATACCACGATTAAGCACATCTTACCACAAGCATACGTACTGCAAAAACCCAAATCACCAATCAACCGCAGTGATTTTCTAAGGCAAGACTAGCATATAACGTAAACCTTAAAATTTTAATGCCATCCACACGAAATCCTATAAGCGCTGCCGTATAAACTGAGGTCATGCAGCTTAGCAGCAAAGAAAACCAAATGATTACCAGATATCACATGGGAAATGTTAGCACTACCTTATAGCTCTCGGCTGCAACATATACAGGTTTCTTCAAACTATAAGCAACCAGTGCGGTCTGGTAAGTGCCAAGCATACTGATGATACCACCACTTTCAACGACTCCCTCCGCCCCCACCAAAACCATGTCAACCGTCTCCATCACGTATGCTACACCTGAATCCAGGACTAATGTAACAGGTATCCCCGCCGGAACAAGCTCCTTTGCCATCTCCGCTCCAGTGTTGTCAGGTCTGCCTTCTGCAAATGGCATCATAACGGAATTTAACTCTGATAAATACAACGTAAGCTCTGCGACGATTAGAACTGAAGATATCCCATAATTACTTTATTCAAGGATATGGAACATCAATTATGGGCATTAAAAACGCATTAAACGATGTCTAATTATTCAAAGTCGCATTAAAGAACAATAATAATTGTAATAATAATAATAATAATAATAGAGGAATTGTCCTAAAATCGGCGACTAAGTGGTACCTGTGCAGATGACATTAAAATCTTTGCCCTCAGAAGCTGCAAGCTTGAGCACAGCTAAAACAACTCTTGAGTAGCCATGGGTCAATATAGTGATTCCGTGTGTTATGAAATCCTTTCCTAATTTCGCAATTGTTCGTCGTGCCTATCATGATAATAAGAAATGCTTTCATGAGTTCTTGATTACACAATGTATAAGATATAAAACCAATTTGCAGAGAAATAATATCGTTCACGTTCTGGAACACGAAGATGCTACTGCAAAACATTGAACTCAGAACGCTACCTTCTGGGAGATTTCACCAAATTTCTCCCCTCGTTCAATTAAGCGGGCCTTGCCAGCTTCAATGTCTTCGTATTCAATTGCTGAAGTGCGAGTAACGTAACGCATAAATAGATCACAGCCTGCAGACAATGATATAGAACTCTCATCTGATTCCTGACAAGCCAATGCACCCCACCCATACATGCTGCCCTTTATGAGCATTGTCACTTTGTTTCATAGACGTAGTAACATGCTTCCCAAAACCATGATGAAGTGCAGTCATATCACGAAGTCTTGAACCAACAAGATAGGGTACGTGCTGTGGTCCTTACAGTGGGGAACTTCATCCATGACCTAGGTGAGCAACACAGATTCTATTCCATCAAATTTGAAAAGAGTGATTCATTTCTGAACTCATACTCTATTTACTCAAAATCGAACACTTATCATACGTTCAAATTAAGACCAAGGAAAACAATCATAAGGTGGACTTGCAGAACATCGTGATACGATAAACAACATTTAGCCACAAAAGATTAAAAATATTAAAAATAAAAGAAGAAGAAGAAAAAAAGAAAGCAAGAAAGAAAGAAAGAGAAAGAAAGAAGAGGTGCATCAAAAAACACGCACAATATAACAAGCGCGTTGTGCAATTACAAACCACATATTGAAGTGATGGTCCTACCTTAAGAGTGTCTGAAGCATTCTTCAGTTCAACTTCCAGGCCCATCATAGTAGTCGCCTCGCTCCGCTTGATAACAGCAGTCAATGCTTTAATAGCTGCGACTGCCTCCGCGAGATCTGGACTCTTGCGCCATGAGTCAAACTCGTGAATAACATTAAATGGTCTCTCTCTAACGACCTCTCGACCCCATGATCTCACGGAATGTGAAACTGGTATTGTGTGGTCTTTCAATCCTGCATACAGACTTGCACTCTCCGCCTGTAATTCATCGCATACAAGAGCACACATACAAATAGTTCAGAACGTGATACGGCAACCACGATCTCAACTGTCCTCCTGTATGACAAATGAGACAACTGTGGCAGAAGCAATCACTTTAGTTTTAAAACAGAATCTGCTGCCAACTTTCACATATGTGTAGATGCGGACAAGCAATACCAAGCTATCACTTACGCAATGCCGCAGAGATCATTAAAATAACGCAAAATGGCCAGCGTGCCTGTGGTATACAGAGTAGACCACGAATATTCATCGTACCTGTCTTAACCATTCAAAGGTAACACTATTCGGAGTAAAGTCCCGCCTTTCTTGCGACACCTTTTTTCGATCTTCGTGAAATGGATGACAAAATCCCATTTTTGAGCCACTGACTTCGAACACTGAAACAAGAAAGCCGCAACATTAGCTTTTGCACAAAAGATGTCATTAACATGCTCAGTTATGTTAGAATTCTTCTAATGATAAGGCCTCAACTTCTCACCTATTATTTGAGCTAATGGCACAACTGAATCATCAATCCCTAAAAGTCGCCAGTCTTGACACCCAGTTCTCTGACTAGACATAACATTGAGTCTAAGCAAACCGTAAGCCAAAGTTTGTCATGACTTATAACTGTCGAACTTCGCCATGAAATGTGCCTTAAACTTGCGAATCAACGGCACTTCTAATCCCGATCACAGGTTCTTGAGACTTGTAGAATCAGTTGCCCGACAAATAGTTCAAGGGCATTCAATAACGTAAATAATATATTTCCTCGCCTACCAAACGATTGTGCTTCAAGTTCCATGGGTGCAAAATCGGGCGGGCTCCACTAACGCAAGACTCATTCTTTACATATAGTGGGCACGAGTATTTTGGTAACGATACATTCCTCCTCGTTAAGTGGACAAGAAGGCATAACGTTGGAATGAAATGAACGCCAAACATAACGTGAAAAAGATCCAGAACATATCTTTATACACCAATGTTTCACATACCACAAACATGGATGCCCTGGCATCGTCATTGCTAGATAGGTTTCCAGTAAGCTGATATGCACAGAAGTGTAGAGATATTCGACCATCAGAAAGTCAATCAAGAGACGGCCAAGGGTCTAAAAATGAAGCTTCCCGCATTGATCCCACGAGTAGAAAATCTCGTCAAGGCGGATATGCTACTAACTTACAGTCTAAATGGAACTTATAACAGGAGGACATTGGTTGGTACAATGTTCAAGTGAGTGGGGACATGATCGTGGCGAAATTCAGGATTACCGAATGAGAAGAACCTCAAGCTCCAATCACGTCGCACACAGGCTCCAATGCTTCGACAACCAGAAGAATTGGGTCATTGCAGCATGTCACACTCCCAATGTGGAAAATAATTGTCTGATGTAATTCGGTGGGTACCTGGTGACGGCTTACACCATCCGCGGTCGCCTTCCAAAGAAATGTCCAAGTAGTCTTCATCGCTTTCTCCCCTCAAGCTGAAATCGCGGTGAGAGGACTCGTATCGAAGGGATGAAGACCTGTACATCTTTGCAACCACTACAAGCCGTCCATGAACACAAACCCGAGCTCTTCCCAGCTGACAACCCAATTTTGAGAAAAAAACATAAAACCAAAAAAAAGAAAAAAAGAAAAAAAGACCAAGAGATTTAAGGTTGCAGCAACCAAATCTTCATGAGAATCTGAGCTACACACCCATCCCCAATGGCAAAACTAACAATCCCATTTCCCCTTTCTCACTTCCCTTGAATCCCCCTCTCTCTCTCTGACTGTCACTCTCTCTCCACTCTTAATCCGCAACTCTCCTGTAGATAGGTACACGCTCGGTATAGCTCACAAGTACAGTGCTACTAGAAGCATAAAAAAAGGAAAGAAAGAAATAAGGCACTCCTCGAAAGGACGCCCCAGTACACTCTGCGTGACAACTAAGTCCCCAACCACGCAACTCCCCAAACTCCTCAAATTTTCCCCCAAGGAAGTGGACAAAATTGCCGCAACACCCCAAAAAATTAAAACTACGTCAGAATCTGTACGAGGTGACTAGCACAATCATCTGCCACCCCACAAGTCGCTGTGTCCACTCACCCGCCACACACACCCATTCCACAGAACCTCCGAATTACTTATCCCTCGTTCCAAAACCACTCAACCGGACCATGCCCATGACCATAACCATGCCTGTCACGTCAAAATCATCACCACCCTTATTCTCCAATCCCCACTCATTCTCCTCCTCCTCCTCCTCACAACCCAGCACTCGC
This sequence comes from Physcomitrellopsis africana, assembly GCA_036785485.1. NCBI lineage: Eukaryota > Viridiplantae > Streptophyta > Bryopsida > Funariales > Funariaceae > Physcomitrellopsis > Physcomitrellopsis africana. The sequence continues at coordinate 108,847 of JAWRVF010000784.1, forward strand.
ACTATCACACCAACCAACCAGCACCAACTCTGACTCTCACTCCCACTCGCACTCTTCCCTTACCCCTACTCCGCAAAAAAACCAACTAATCCATCACTGTAACAAATGAAAACACTCACTGAGCTTCATACACAATCGTCAATGCTGCAACAACACCACCAGCAGAAGAAAAACCCACAAAACTCCCTCCATCTCTCTCTCTCTCTCTCTCTCTCTCTCTCGGTCTCTCTAGCTCTTCTTATTCTTCAGTACAGGTGATGAAATTGAAAAAGCGAGATGGAATAGAAGAGGGGAGTGCGACGGCAAAGTGGTGGCGAAGCATGGGGTGGGCTACGACGAGCTGGGCCCGCGAGCTCCCACAATTCCTAGCTATGGCTGTCGGAGCCATTGTCTTGTCCTGCTCCCCGCAAGGCTCCTCGCTCCGAAACCCACAGACACGTTCCCCTTGTTCCCTTCCTGGTAGCCTCACGGGATCCTTCGGGGAACTCTTGGGGAACGCATCCTTGTGCCCCCACTACTTAAGAGTACAGTTAGATTGTGGGGACGGAGAATATTTTGCCCAAATGGGGGAGTCTGCCTCCAGACTCAAGTGATTTCCCCAAGCATCCCCTCGTCCTTGCCTTCTTTACAAAGATATTGATATTATAATTGGATTCGACAATAACTAGGTTAGGTTTTTAATGAGATTTTTTATACATTAAAATGTAAAAACTGTTTTACCTTGATTGATGAAACAAGACTTGTCAAATTCTATACCACATGACATAGATCTTGAAATCCTTGGGATGTGCAAATTTGCCAAATAGTGGGCTCCTTGCTTTTGGCCATCCATGTTAGCATGTTCCATGCATGATTTATTGCGAGAATTTGAGCAAAACCCAGAGTTTGATTCCCATATGGCTACTTGTAGGGGGGTTGCTAATGTTGTCTACACTCCACTCTTGTCTATTAATATTAGTTTTAGTGAGTGTGTGGCACACGGAGAAAGTAGATTTTCTTTGTAGAAAAATCATGATGCCTTTAAAGTTGGTCCTTGTCAGCCTGGTTTAGCAACAAAGGATTTTCTACACATTGGAGGGTTATTTTGTTATAATATAATGGACTAGGGGGAATCATATGGCTGGGCAAGGGGCACAACATGGCAATGCTCCCATTGGAGGACAGGGCTAGAAAAATATACAAAATAAAATAAATAAATAACCCTAATTCTCTAATGATCTCTCTCTCTCTCTCTCTCTCTCTCATCCCCTGCCATTGTACTGCTTGCCCTGACTAGGGCTGGGCTTGTGGACCCTGAGACTCTGCTGCCTAGCCAATAACCCTAACCCTAACTTTCTTCCTCCCAGCCCTAATCTTAATTGTTTCCCCTAACCCAAACCCTGATTTTCTATCCAATTGTCCTAAGTGTACATTACTTCACCTGGCTCTTTAACTCATGTATTGACTATGTGTATTCAAAAATTAATGTGCTTCAAGGTGCTTATGGTGATAGATTGTTGTTAAGAAGGTTGAACTAATGTGGGGTCATATGCTATAAAAAGAGAGAGACTTCAAACTAAAGGACTTTGACTAGTTACTCATTCACATGGAGCAAAGGTTGAAGAGTAATGGAATGGAGGCTAGAGTTGTGAAGAAGGGAGTTTGTTTTTATTGAAGGTTGTTAGTATAATTATTATTATAATGGAAGCATTACAACACCACATATTTGGCTGAGTCCAAACTCAATTTTTATTTGTATTTTTTATTTTGTGATTGTGAGCATGTTTGGTAGTTTGTGCAATATATATCTAAATAACACTCACTTGCAAGAAGAGGTAAAAATGCATGCAGTAGTATGCATGCAAATTATGAACATTAAATAAACTTTGGAAGCATTGATTTTTCTTTTACTCACATATTAAACACTCAACACTGTCTAACATATTAATTTTTACTTCAATAATTCTCTGTTTTAATACAATCTCATTAAATATTTAGTACTGCAGATTTTTTTTTTCAACAAGACTATGTGATTGTGCATACTACAACTTTATTAAAATTGAACTAACTCTGAAAATATTTAATTAAGGCTGTAGCCATAATAATCTTAATATTCAAGTTTGACCTGAATAGTCATGAAATATGATTGTCTGCAAATGAAGGGTTTTTTATTATATATATATATATATATATATCAATCAAGGGTCATACACATTAGTTACATAATACATATAAATAATGTCACAGAAAGTACAAGAATATATCAAGGCGAAGAGAGAATACATTAAGTTAAGTTAATGATTTTAAAGTAAAGAAACAAATGAACACATCATTTAGTATCAATTTAAAACTCAAAATATAATTATTATCTACATATATAAAAGAACATATCATATGTTGTCACACACCAACTTGTTGTTTCTTCAATCTTTTTGTGATCACTTTGATTCAATTATAATCAAAAACAATCAACTCCACATGTAGCCTTTTCCTTTTTAAAAGTAGTTCAAAAAAACATCAAAAGTATAATAAATCCAAGTAGAAGTGCACATGTAGCAAATAAAGCACTATAATCTAATGTAGATGAAGACTTTTAATGCCCCCCTCCTCTACAATGGTCTCCAATGAACACTTTTTCCCAAAAGTGTTAAAAATGGTATTGTTCGTGTTAATAATATTACAAATATTATGATTTAATTTTAAAAAAATTAACCCCACCTCAGCATGGCTCATATAAAGCCTCAGAACACAAATTTCATGGCTCAGCAGACAAAGATCTCTCCATGTGTTGCTAACCTTTGTTGGTACATATGAATGTTGTGGATGTTTGATACTTTTTTTTTTTTTTTTTTTTTTTTTTGAATATATATGTATATACACATAACTTTAATTTTTTTTTGTGAAGATGGACTCTTGAGCTCAAAATCAGTGTAATAGTTAGGCTTTAGTAGTGACCAAATGCAATTTCATTCTGTACAGTGTTTTTAGCATTATTGCTGGATAATATTAAAAATTATTGAGAATGAGACAATGGGCACAAAAGAGAGATGAGAAGATGAAAACAAACCCACAGTATACAAATGGAAAAGGAATTCTTTTAGGAAATTGTGAAACTGTCAGTATGTGATTTTTCTTGTTACTATGTTGCTACAATTTATGCAACACATTCCATCTACTTCTCTTTGTGATACCACTCTTTGCTGTTAGGTTGGCAATTAGAAAAAAAACATAATCAATCTGAATTAATCCTCAACAAAAATTTATCTTCATACAAGTTTGCCTGGCTATTGTTTTTTCAAATAATTTTTTTATTATATATCCACTTTATATAAAAGTAGGGGTGCCTATCCTTGAAATTTGATGAATGGCTGAATTTTTCTGTCTCTTCTTGAAGTTTGTTGATTGGATGAATTTTTGAGAATGGAAGTGAATTCTTGATTAATGTAAATTATAGAATTGCAAAGAATTTAGTAAAATTTATTTATGAACTTCTTGAAAGTGACTTTGTTCTAAAATTCAAATTTAATTTTGAATCTGCATTACAGGTTTGCAATTTCTCAAAATTTATTCTGAATTCTAATTTACTAGGAATTGCAAATCAAACTTCTTAATTAATGAAAGTTAATTGTTTCACAATTTTATTTTATTATATTAAAACGAATTATATTGATATTGTGTTACTATAATAGCAAAAGTTCAATATTGAATGAATATTGTTCATATTTCAATTGTCCTTATAAAATATCAAAATTTGTTCAATAACACTACATACATTACTAAAGTTAAATAATTATAAATATACTTTAAAAAACATATAGTACTCAAGAATCATTTAGCTTGCTAAATGGTTTCCTCTCGTGTATGTATTTCTATATATATACATATACATATACACATGTCTATCTATGTGTGTGTGTCATACTTAACTTTTAAAAAAACAAATTTGAGCTTCAATCTTTAAATTTTTATAAAATAATTTATTGGTTTAGGATTAGAATCATTTTGGTAATTATAAATCCCTTAACATATGTAAATAAAAAAAATGGTTGAATATAAAGAGGAGGATTTTGTGTTTTTGGTAAATCAAAACTAAATATCAATTCTACAACTTTCAGAGTTGTTTTATTTTGGGGTAACTTATGTAATATTGGTTCTTTTAAGTTTAAAAAAATTGTTCAAACTTATTATCCCTTTAATACTTTTTTACTCTTTTATACTATTCATCAAAAGAACCATAATTATGGTGATACAAAATCATACTAATTATTCAATAAAACTTTATCTTTTTAATCATATTAATTATATATATTACCTATTTTATTAGGAAATAATAAAAAAAATTATTTACTTACTTATTCTTACATTCAATCAAAGCAAGTCACAAAAAGGCATATAACATTTAGTTGTAAATAAATATATATATATATATATATATATACACATACCTCAAACAATAAAAAAATATTAATAAAACAAAGCTATTTTAATGTCATTAAAACCAACATAGCAAAAGGTGCTATGACTTTGTTTGCTTAATTTTGTGTATAGTAAGTACAATCCTTTGGGTATTGATGCATCCAGATAATTATAACTATAGCAAAAATTATGTGACACCCTATATACACCACCTATCAACTTATTAGTGCCTTTAGTCTGATGTTACCCATTATGTAAATCCATTTATTTGTTAAAACGTGGTTTCAAGGTGGTATTTAATATTATATTAACCAACCCAATAAATGAACAGTTACAATAAAGTAATGAGACATCTAATTGAGCTCGACCACACAATTTAAAAAAAATTAAACAACTCAAAATTAAGATCTAATTATAATTAGTATGGAACCATATATCTACTTCGTAAAGCAACACCTTAAAAGTCGCTTGATTGACCTTAAACCATTTGTGTTGATGTGCCACGTCACTCCACTGAAAAGTTGAAATTAGAGGATAAGAACTGAAACTCAGCACCCCATTTGGATGCAACACCTGATCATGCTAACAACAACAACAACTCAGATCCTGCTTGTGCCTAACCCTGTCAAAGGACTAATGAAAAACCTTGCTTACTAGAATAAACTTGCTTCAACAATAACCTCATGATTTTCCATGTAATCTTCTTCTTCTTCATTCTCACCTGCCTAAGCCTGGTCTACCTCACATAATTCCCAACCACAAAACTTCGGCATCCTGTGTTTGGATTTGTGCAGAGTTTCCAGAGCTGCAGGTATCCGATGGAGGTGGAGTGTGGAAGTTGTGCAGTGTCAGACCAGGCGGGTGGGTCAGCTCAACCTCTCCATGTTATGGTGAAGTCAGCTTCAGCATGGAGTAGTTGCGGCGAGAGACGCAGCATTTTCAAGATTTGGTTAGAAAATGGAACCTTGGAACTATACAAAATGAGAACAGCATAGATGCCATCGGAGACTGTCATGTTTCGAAGTAGACGCCACGAAGACTCGGACTTGTTCCACTATTCCAGTCGGGGATGCCTTCCCATCCCTCTGATACCGCCTCAGGTTATCGCCCCTGCGCCCGACATCACCAACTCTACTTTTTCATATTTCCACCTCGAAGTTTGCCCGTGAAATCACCACCAGTGTCAAAGAGATTCGATGCCCCACCAGCTGATTTTTGGTTTCTAGGCATGGAGTGACTTCGACGTGCTGAGCTGCTAAATCGACACCGTCTTTCGCTTTGTTAGAGTAGGACTGTATCAGATTGTTGTGGCTTTCAAACTCCCTCAGTGTTACCTGCACCAGCACCGCTCACCCCACCTGGTGCCGGGATGGCGGTTGATCGAGTAGATGGAAACTCTGGTGTTTGAATCTGAGCCCTCGTGTGTGAGCTAGTTGAACTTGTAGACTAGTTCCGACCAGATGCTAGTCGCCTTCGGGTCCAATTGCACCAACGGTGACTGGTCGTGTGTGTGGTTCCAGGCACAAGTGGTGAGAAGTGAGTTGCTTGCTCAAGAATGATGCTATCGCCTCCGGGCTCATGTGCTCACAGTTCATCACCTGCACGTCTGTCAAAGGTGATGGTGAGCTACTTAAGACGAGCTCAGAACTTATACTAGTTGGGCACTTCACTCACTGCCTTGCAGCTAAACGAGTGAGCTGCAGTAGTGGTAACGCAACATCTTCTTCCACATTTCTTCGGGACGCATCCAAGCGCGAGTTGGCAAACTCGATGACCGCCGTGGCATCAAAGAAAAGCAAAGCAAACACAGCAGCAGCTTTGCTTGAACAATCCAATTATCTCAATACTCATGGGCCTGATGGGTTGTTAAGTTTTTTAGTCGAAGTAAAATGTATGAACTGTTATATGACAACAGAAGTCATGTATTGACTTGATTGGCGTGCAGCATTGCAGAAAGAGGTGTTTTCAACAGTCATACAAAAAAGTTAAACTCAAAGTGAATTAAAATGAGGGTATTAGAGGTTTTCACACACACACACACACACACATATATATATATATATATATAGGAATATCTCAATTAGTTGTCATAGTCCAGTGAGGACTTCTTTCATGTGTCAGACTAGTGATTTGATATGGAGATGGACACCTGGTCATCTACCACTTGTATTCGATGGTTGTGAAATTTCATTAAACAGAATTTTGCAAAAGTGTGGTGAGGATAGGGTGAGTGAGGCATAACAATTGCTAAAGTTTGGTGGTATTGTTAACAAGGGTTGAACATTCTTCAATTTTAAAATAAGTTTATTGTATATCTCATTTTTCAACAAATGTAAATTGATATATATATATATATATATATATATGCATAACACATGCATGAACATTCAAAATTGACAATGATCTTAAATCATTTTGCATCTTCTTACAAGAAATTTTGTTCATGATATGTTTGAAAATTGTTCATAATATGTTCATTGAAAATTTTGAAAATTTAAAGATTATAAGTTCATTAAAAAAAAAAGTAAAGAAAAAGAAAAGAAATGTTAAGAATATACCTTGCATCAGATACCAGGATGTACATGAGCAATAAGTTCATTAAAATAAGACGAAAAGTACTTTTGAAGTATGTTACTTATGTCAAGTGTTAAGGTAATTGATATAAGAAATAAATATCAATAACAAACTTAGTCAGGCTTTATAAATTCATCTAAATTAAAATTAAATTTACACAAGTTGAAATGAAAAATCACAAAAAGAAAAGCATTAAAAACGTTAAATCAGACAATACATTTAATTTTTTAGCTTAAAACATTCTACCTAATATGCATAAAACTAATAATCAATAATCTAAATGAAAAAATTATATATATATATATATTTATATATATTTATATGTATTTATATATTCTACGTAGTTTATCAAAAAATTTAAGACTATAAGTACATTTGCAATTATATTTTAAGCTTATTAAAAGGATCTTCTATTGCAAATGATTTTTTTATTAGAGACATTATCATTTATTCATTAATTATGGTTATTATACTGATGTGCATATTATAAAAATTATCCAAATCATAATTAAAAAAATACAACTTAATTGGTTTTATTTCACAAACAAGACTCCAAATATTTTATCTGAAAGTAAAATTAAAAAAAACAAATTGATTTTTATGTAATAGTTATATTTTAAGTACTACTAACAGAAGTTAACGAAATTTATCAGGTGTAGAAAAGAAACCAACATTTAAATTATTAATTTTTACAAATTTAAATAACAAATTACTGATTTTTATTGCTTGAACAAATAAAAACAATAATAAATCACTGCAAACTATAGATTATATGAATTTCTTAAATTAAAAATTTTAATATTTATTTAAAAATAAAAATACATATAATTTATTTTTGAGTTATCCAAAATTTGATTTTATTCCTCTAAAAGAAATAATTAAGATAATCCAGTTTTAATGAGTGGGATTCTAATAAACTTGAATTGCAACAGTAAAGCTACATAATTTTGTAATTGCAATTTAGTTAAATATGAAATTCAGTTATAGATAAATTACAATTTGATATTATACTATCAATCATCTAGTACAAAGATCAATTTGAAGTATTTTCAAATAGTTTTTTTCATAATATAATTAATTGTTGCCAAGAGTATGCTACGAGCTAGTGCACTTCAAAGAAACATTCTTACAATATATACATGTATTGATTGATGATGGTGGCATAGAATTAAATTATTATATTTCTCTTACTGAATACTTTACATGGAATAACTATATTTAGATACCAAAAATGTCTCAAAAATATTCATAATCTTATATACAAAGGAAAATTTTAAAACAGCATATACGAAAGAAAAGAATACAAATAATAAAAAAATAAAAAATGATCTCTTTGCAGTAGAAGTCATGTTTATTTTACCAAAACACAAACAAGTTGTTATCCAAAGATTTGAGTGACTTAACATACAGATTGTTATTTATTTATTTATTATTTATACTTAATATCAATTTTTATTTTTCAAACTTTTAAAAGAAGCTTCCTAGGAAAGCTACGTAACAAGACTTGCTGCCTAATTAAACAGAAAATCTTAGGATTTCTTCTAATACCTCGAATTTTATCAGGGAGATTTAGAAAAATGTGCAAGGTTTGGAAAGTACCTGCAATAGTAAAAAAAATTCTAAACACTTGAGTTTATAACATTATAAACTTGAACCCAATTCATTTTCAAGTTTCCATATTCCAAACAAGCTGACAACATCCAACAAGAAGCAACAATGCATAAAAACAGAGCAGAAAAACGAAACTTTGCAAAATACACAACAAATGGTAAAAGGATGGACTTGCCCTCAATTGAAACTCAACACAAGAAGTCCAGCTGACAATGGCAAAACCCTCAACCCAAATGTCACCCTGGGAATGATAATCTAGGGATAACATTCATCCAATGCATACAAATAGAAGTTTATTCTATAAAAACAAAGTGCAGGAAATAATGCAGTTTGGAGGATTCTCCTCTAAACTTGCACAAAAGGTGGGCCCAAAAACAACTCACAACCTCGGCCCAGCAACACTTAAAAGCCTTCATAGTCTCAACTCACAGAATTCCCTTCTCCTTCTGCTTCTTCTTCTACTTCCTCCTCCTCCTCCGGATTCAGCACATGCTTTTTCTCCAGAAATTTTCCAAGTGACAACTACTCTTTCATGCTCTGCAGTCCTTAATGAATCCATCAAAGCGTGGGCAGGGGGCGGCACTTCAGCCAACTTCGATGCAGCTGGCAGCACCTGATCACACAACAGGAGTAGGTGAGTTTCCGCACTAGAAAAATCAGAGTCTGTGCAGGATGGATGGCTGTATGCAGGGTGGATGGATGCACAGTCATATCCTGTACACTGGGTTGCGGTGGTGTATTTCGCCTGGTTGCGATGACCCCAACTTCTCCTCCCTTTGGTCACTGCCCTGGTTGTGCTGTGAATCTTCATGCCTTGCAGAAACAAGTCTGAGCTGAAGAAACAAACTGGTGGTCGAAGCTTCTTGTTCCTGCGCCGCGCTTGTGCTTTCAATGCAAGACTTGGACACACGAGTTCTAGAAAAAACCACTAGATGACCGATCGATCTGCATTCCCCAACAGACTCGGTGGAGCGTTACAGTTGCTGAAACAAGACACCGTTGCAATCTGAACTTGATTCTGGAAACTCTTTGTTGGTGTGGTAAGTTTGCAGAGGAATAGTTGAAATGAAAGAGTAACTTTATATACTATTACGACTGTAAGAATAACAACAGGATTTTTAGTTCATTCCATTCTTGACTAATAGCTAAACTGGTTTGTACTAGAGAATAAGGGCCACTTCACACTTCACAATTGTAGAGCGGACAAAGGATTCCAGCAATATGATTGTTGGAGAGAAAAGTAGATAAGACAAAGACCAAACACCCATAGTGTGAAGTGGCCCTAAGATGAGTGATGTATAATGCTTGTAAGCATACTGTCCAATCACCTAAAGTTTAACTGAAGTTTTTGTTTGTTTTGTTGTTGTTAAAACAAAGGAAGTTTGTGATGTTAAGACGTGATTTACTGGAAGTGCATCCACAAAAAAATAAATGAACTTGGTTTTCATTGTTTAATTGAAATGTAGATACTTGATTTTTTTAAGCTGTATGATGATTTGGCAAGGTGGTAGGTTTCTCAATTGCTTGCTTCCCAATTGAATGGCTTCAAATCATGTATTAAAAATGTAATATTAACCATTCATTCTAATTGTCATGCATATATTTACAAGAATTAGTTCTGTGTACAGAAGTTCATTTATTTTTTTGTTTATTTTTTAAAGAAAAATCAAGAAACGTGTTAGAAGTAATTATTAGTTTTGGAAATTTTATTTTTTAAAGTAAAACATGATATAATTATAAAAAATTTGACTTCCAGTTCAACACATTTACAAAATTTGTAATAATCCAAGGAAAGAAAATCTATGCATAATCTATGGGAGGATTTTTTTCTTTATTACACTAAATTTTCATCTTTAATTCATTATATACATATATATATATATATATATATATATATAATTTTTTTTTGTAAATAATCTATTTTTTATTTTTTATTTTTTTAATATCATTATATAAAATTACATAAGATTATAAATATTTGTTATGGCTTTTCTTCTAACAAAATTTATCAACCCACTATTCAAACAAGTCATTTATCTTCTAATTTCTTATAAAATTACTATTATTTCAATACAAATATAATCCTATTTTTTATTCATCACTTTTATAAGTAACTATTTATTAATAAAAACCATTGTAACTAACGATTTTTTATATATAAATAAATAAATAAATAAATAATATAATTCACATCCTCTAATATAAATGTCAATTTAAAATTTAGAATATTTTAATATATTATTAAGTCACACAAATAAGTAAATAAATCATAGATAATTTTCTTGTAATCAAATTTCAATAAATCACAAAAGTGCACATGTTAAAAATAATTACAAGAATTGCTTCATAACCTTTTATTAAAAAAAGTATTCTACAACATTAAACCAAGTAGAAATTCTATATAATGAACCAACACCCTCCTAACTTCATTGTGTTTAAAATCTTAAAAATTGTAAAAATTTTCACAATAAAATACAGAATAATAAAACATATGAATGAAATCAAAGACATACTCAGCATACAAATCATAGACCATGCATGTAAATAGAGAATCCGATTAAATGTTTATTTGTTTCTTTTTCTTTTTTCAAAAATTCTACAGTTTAAAAATCACATGTATTTTCACACACATACATACACAAAATAAATAAATAAATAAATAAAATAAAACTTTGAAATACTTACATACACATTGCGACTATGAAGGCATAGCATCACATCCGGAGAAAACTTCTTTGTAACACCAAGCACGCATTTAGACTGACCTTAAATTAGAGATGATGGCACATTACACCAAATAAATATCTTTCCAAAGTTGGCTGTCTGATTCGCAGCAGTTCCATTCCCATCGGTGAATCTAGGATTCTAGAACTGTAATGTGACATCCTCTTCCATTGTCTCGAGAAGACAATAAAAACTAAAAACTAAACGAAACAAAACAAAGCAAAGAACACATCCCAGTAAGAAAGAGCAATGGTGAGCAGCACCCATGAATCCAAGTGTGCGACCCAGCCACAAAATAAAAACCGCAAACCACCAGTACCAGCACCACAAAATGCCTGGCAACAAACTTGTCAGGGCAGCACCGCAACCAACTTAACCGCTCCAGAACTTGAGCAGCAGTTGCTATGTATGCATAAACGACCAGGAAATGAAGCAACATCAGCATCATCACAAGCTGGAAATGGGACTGCAACAGCGCGCCACACTGTGGTGCATCACTTAGACAGCCTGGTCCGTGGACTTGGCGGCGTCTCCGCTCGCTCTCGTCGTCTGCTTCCCCGGCCTCGGACTCGGCGATGGCCTCCTCGACCCCACACTCTTCCCATTTCGATCCATGCCCGGAATATGTTGCTATCTGTCTGCTTCGTTGCCCCATGTAATACCCAGCCTTTTTTTTGGTTTCAAAAAAGCTGCCCTGCTGTTCGATATTCTCCATCGATTGGCTCCGCAGAGAAGCAGTGTGCCGTCTGAGTTGGTTTGAAGTCAATCTGCCTGAGGTGCCGCGTTGTTGCGCAAGGTGGGTCTCGACCCGATCGATAGACCTGTTTGTATCGTGTCTGCAGGGTTGATCTTATTCTAGTTTGAAGCGCATTCTGAGCTCATGGGCTTCAGGTAACTAGGTATTGTGCTTGCTGCAAGAGTTTGGACTGATTTAGGTTGGTCAGTGGATTGAGAAGATGTGTGTGGAGTTTCGCGTGGCGCAGATGAGCTGTCGAAGTCTCAGGGTTGAGATAGTAGCATGTGAATCAGTGGTGTCGTGAGATACTGCCAAGTTGAATAGTAACGTAGTTGGCAGGTCTACATTCCGAGGGTTGTAACCGACGTCATAAGTTTAGTAGAAAATGATGGCAACTGCACGTTTCTTCTCGTTCGATTTCATAGCATTGAAGGCAAGGCTGACTAGTAATCAAAGCTCGAAGGAATCGGAGAAGAGGGATGTCGACAGATATTTTGATAAGCGCCGCGAGTTTGCGAAGAAAATTTTGTCCATACAGGAATCAGCGCATCCTGGAAGACAGGCAGTTTTACCCGTGACCCCTGTGAAGACAACCTTCCGGGTTCGAGTATTGAAGGTACGTGCCCGTTGTCACCGGCACTTTCTGAGTGGATTCGAGAAGCTGGAACTGACAGAAGCTCAAATCGCCGAGAGACGCCACGCTCTAGCGCAAGATCTTATTGCTAAAGTATTAAAGGAATCTGATCCAAGACCACACAGGCGATTGATTCCAGTAAGCTCTCAGAACATAATTCTCCCGAACTCATCGATCAGTTCGTGCATTCGATGGTTGCAACAGCCATTCGAACTATTGGCTCGAATTTCTTCTGTTGCTGCTTCGAAACTGGAGATCAGCCAAGCTGCCGTCAGAGTTCGCAAGCGTTCCGCCAGGGTGACGAACTTTCCTTTGGACGACAGCTTGCCCCTTCTCTCCGTCTGCGAGGCCTTTTAACATCACGTTAACAGTATTTTGCTTATAGAACGGAGCGATTAGATTTGAATTGCAACATGGGGTTGCAGAGGACGAAGATTGGTTAATGTTCCAGCGAGTGTAATCAATAAGTTATTGCCATCGTCAGACCTAAGCTTTACATTGTGATCCTTGGGAACTCACCTGGCATGCATGTTTCCAGACACTCGCGAACTCAATCTTGCAATCATGTGATGATCAAAGTCTGTGCATCGTAGGTTGATGGGATTGTGACTTGAATAGGATGTCTGAATTCTTTGCATATCGACTTCTCCTCGCAGTTGTACAAAAGGCAAACTTACACTTTGGATCAACTCATATGCAAACAATTTAGTAGATTTCCTAACTCAAGGGTCTTTTCGGCAACCTTTCAAACTTGGGGTATGATATATTTCACCGTGGGATGTGCGTCTATGACTCGAGGACCACCTGGGAAGAAGCTACAGAAGGTCTATGGTTGGCACACACGGAAGAAATTCTGCAAGAGTGGGTTCGCATTCACGCTTCCACGACACAATGACGGACCCTAAACCTCATCCTGTTCGACTTCAATGCCAGATTCTGCCTCGAGAGGCAATGGAAGCGTCCGACACGAACTCAGTGGCGTGCGATTCGACACTGCTGTTCAACGATTCCTGATTCGCTCAATCCGACACGGTTGAGGTCACACGAGACAAAGATGCAGACAGGTGAGCGATGATTCTGGTAGCAATTCTGCTCCGCCCACGGAATGTCCTTCCCAACTAGAAGCAGTTGCACGCCACGAAGAATTATGAAGTTGTTTCGCAGCTTCTCTCTGCATTCTCAACACTGTCTAGGCTGCAATGAAACCAGAACTTCTGTCGGTGTTTATCACGTCGATGTGCGCTGTATATACTCGCTTACCTTGCTTGAGCTCGTGTTCAGTTGTGTGTGGTGTTTTGTTTTCGTTTCAAGAGGTTGTGATTTGAAGCTACCATTACGATTAGTCCACCAGAGGAACCAAATTCCTGTAGAAAAGTGCGAGTCTCTGCGCTACTCTTCGGAACTGGAGTCGTGTTCCAATACAGGCCGATATACAGGCCTGTTTGTTAGCCATTTTACGAGCCTCTTTACAGGTCGATATAGAGGCCAGTTTACATTGCGAGTGGAGGGGGGTTTGATACTGATACACTGTAGAATCCGTTTCTCTCGGGCAAAGAAGTTGGGGTATTTAATGCAAGATTCGAGATCACAACTTCTAAGCTGTCACCATAGGCATTGCTAATGTCACCATAGTTTTTGCTATAGTCATCACAATTTATTCTTATTTTTTTATGAAAATTAAATTTTTTTATACAAATCTAGATAATTGCTTTAATAAATTTATGTGCAATTAAGATTATTTATTTATTGAAATAGAAAAAATAATTACAAGGATGAAACTAAAATGACTTTCATAATTTTAAAAATATTGAATTTAACAAAAAATATAAAAATATAAAAAAGATATTGATAACTCTATGCATAGTCTCAATTTTGCCTCCATCTATAATAAATTGATATTATTTAAACTAATATCTTTCCAAAGCTAATACTATACTGCAAATTTGACCTTGGTCTAATATATAAAATAATAAATATCTTTAAAGTAATATTTAATAAAATTTATTAATTCAAAAAATTTCTTAAATTAACATTAAAAAATTATATATATATATATATATATATATATATATTATATGTTAATTGAAATAATTGTACAAAAAACTACAAATTGAGACACTTTGAGACTAGATACATATCTAAACATGTTAAAAGAAGTTGTCAATCTTCTTCCACACTATCTAACTTTTTATTTTATTTTATTTTTAATTTTTTTTTATAAAGCAAATAAGAAGAAAGTATTAGAATCTTCCTATTGCATATAAAACAAATTTGAGGTTTCAATCATCTTGTATGCATTAGCAATAATTAATTAATCTCACTAGATCATTGCTGAAAGAATAGATTACATAAAAAAATAGATTAAAATTATTAAATATTCTAATATGAATATGTGTAAAACTATAATATTTTGTTACATGATAGTATAAAATTGGTAATGCATACAAACAAAGAGGCCAAAAAGAGAGTTGTTGATATGTGCTATAATAGGCATATAGTCCAATTTTGCATATTTGATCATGTTAAAGTAAAATTTTGATTGAGTCATGATGGAGGTTGATGAACAAAAGTTTTAAATAATATATATTATTTTAAAAAATAAATAAAAATACAACCATTTTATTTTTCCATGTTAATTTGAAGTTAGAAGGCAAACGTATGAATTACAAGGAACATCACACTGCAAATTGTGTAAGACACATTAATTACAGCACATCCACAACCAAGTGCATACTTTTCATAAGCACTTTTATATAATAACATGAAACTTTAAATAGTTGCAACTAACAATGCTAGACACTACTAATTTTCAACACATATGACTAAGGTATTGGGCAATGAATTTTTCACTTCAAAACGTGGTAATATACACAAAATGCAGCCACTCCGAAATCATGTGCCAAATATCTCTCTAACATGAACCCCAATCTATTGGGCTCAGTGTGAACACGACAGGGAAAGGATCGGAAATCCACCATTTTCGGCATGCAGATTCCACCCTGGAAACTGTCTCGACACATTACCAATTCGAGCGGCGCGAAGAGGAAGACAGTTCTAGATCGGAATCTCGTGAATAGCGTCGAAGCCTTTTGACTTTTGCGGCACCTATGGCAAGGCCGCCTCCAGTAGAGGTATGCAGAGCGAGGTCGTCCCGGCCCCTGCTCGCCCGGGCTACGTCTTTCCTTCCGCCAATGTCGCCCCACATCGCGCCTGTGGCGCAGGTTGTGTCGCCACCTCCGCCTCTCTTCCTTTATTTCTCAAACGGGTTTTTCGTCTCGTTCCTTTTCGTGCAGTATTTAGGGAGACCCATAAATTCGATTGTAAATTAGAGGCCGTTGAATGAGGGAATGCGGGATGCGTGGAGCTTAAGTTGTGTTTTAATTTTTCTTTTGGGATTATATAATGGTGATTGTGATTGCGGGAGCTGGGTTACGGACGACGAGCTGGGTTGTTGTTGGAGAGGAGTGGAAAAGGAATTGGTTATGAGGAAGCTCTAAGCTACGAGATGGAGCTTTGATGAGGGCATGTGTTGGTTTTGTAGACTAGGGTCATCTTGAATGCGGGGAAAAAAGAACGTGATACCTCGAGCTTTCACTCCCTCTCTGCGTCTGTGTACAGTGCGAGGAGCAATCTGATTGTGATGGTTTACGGCTTCAGAGGGCAACCTCCTCATATCGGCAGGGAAAGTTGAATGCGGAAGCTGTGATGTCATTCGCCTTGTCGAGAGAGGTGCGGGTGATGCCGTATTGTAGCGACGGTGTAGCAGCACCAGCACCAGCAGATATCGATTGTTGCTAGGGATTGGAGAGCTCTCGTCAGTGAAGTCTTTTAATTTGTGGTAATGTGGTCTTCTATAGCTCGGAACCTCTTTTGGAATGTCACTGCTGCAAAGTTTCAGCTTGGTTTTAGTGTTCTGGCACCTGGTATTTAGGGTGACCGAGACTGAGAAGCAAGATCGTGTAGAACCAAGACAATTTGTAAGCAGCTATTGCCAATTGCACTTAGCATTGATTGGTGTATCTTAGTTGTGTTGCATTCCGCGCTGCACAGATTTAGATTGGTGTTAGCAGTGCGTCTTTGCGTCATCGTCAAGACGCTGTCGATACGAACCTAGAGTACGGATATATATATATATGTATATAAGCTTTCCCAATCATCTTTTAAACAGACGTGGAAAGAACTGGAACTGTAGCACAGAATCATAGGCGTGCTGTAGAAACTAAGCGAGTTGACAGAGGTTGGTGCACTGCGACGTCTGCTTTTACAGAATGATTTTGGCAGAGTAAAGCCCAAGCATTGCGAGCGATGGCTATTCAGTAGGATTCGTTTTCCAGAATCTAGTTAGGTTGAGACGTATCAATGGCAGCGAGTGATTTCAGCAATGTAGAAATTGAGATCCGTCAGCAGATCGATAGATGGGTGGCCAATTTGGAGGCTGAGGCAAACCACGTGAGTGCCAAGCGGGACGCGGCTCTTGGGCTGCGGTCACTCACGAGGAAAAGCTCATTGAACCGGGAGTACGTTGCAACGAGGGGCGCGATTCCGGCGATCGTGTCTGTTTTGCGCGACAGCACGGACCCTGAAACCAAGAAACATGCGGTCACTCTCCTTCTCAACCTCTCCATCCACCCCAACGTGAAGGACGAGATAATGGCAGCGGGCGCTCTCGATCCTATCGTGCAAGTGCTGAAATACGGCGACTGCGAAGCCCGGGAGAATGCTGCCGCAGCGTTGTTCAGCCTCTCCACGAAGACTACAACGCACAAAGCACTCATCGGTAGCTCAACAGACGCTATTCCTGCCCTCGTCAAGCTCCTGACAGAAGGCACCACGCGAGGAAAGAAAGACGCGGCGAGTGCAATCTTCGACCTCGCAATCTGTCACGAAAACAAGGCAATTGCAGTTCGAGCTGGTGTAATCCCGCCCCTCGTGGATCTCCTCATCGACGAGAAGCAAGGCATAGTCGACGAAGCCCTCGCAACTCTCGCAATCTTAGCCACACACGTCGAGGGTCAGGCTGAAATTGGCCGGGTGGGCGCGTTGCCTCTCCTCATCGATATCATATCCGAGAGCAGCCCGCAGAACAAAGAGAACGCCGCAGCTATTCTTCTGGAGCTCTGCTGCAGCGATCCCAACAACACTTACATGTCTGCGAAGCTGGGCGTGTGTGGACCTCTTGGCGAGCTCTGCAGCACCGGCACGAGCAAGGCCCGTCGGAAAGCGCGCAAGCTCCTGGACCTGCAGCGGCAGGCTCAACACAGACACGGTCACTTTGGTGCCAGATCCTTCTAAAGCCAATTTTTGGGGAACTACTACAGATCTGGGATGTTTCTGTTCACTGGTTTAGATTGCTACCTATCGAATTCGCACGGCGAGGGCAGTGAGGCAGGTGAAATGCTCCTGGATTGGATAGGTTCTCATTCCCTTCTGGTTTCCATTCCTTGGCATCTCCTGTTTAGTCCTCCAGTGCGGATCTGTAACTGCCCTCTTTCTCCATCGTTGTTTCTGATGAATTAGAGCCTCGAGAACGCAGGAATGACCAATTTTGTAGGACAGAGTAGGTCCGAGCCAGAATAATGTGGACAGAGGAGTAATAGCTCAGCAATATCAACGTTGGTTACTACGATGATATCAACCAGAATCGTACACTTAATATATATGCTAAGAGTGGCGAGGCTTAGCAATCAGTATCAGTATCAATTTTCTTTTGGCTGTCCTAATTTTGGGTCTGATATCATGTTATGATTTTCGATCTCTTATACTTTGTTTGTAATCCTGTTTTCCACCATGCATTCTCCTGCGAGCTTTTGAGTTCAGTCAGAACGCATTGTCCTCATACCACGTCCTTGATTAGCCACTGATTTACTTGCAAAATTAGTGTGAATGCCTGCAGAATTCAATTATAGAGTACATGCCCTCGATTTTCAAGCATGGTACTGCGAGCCCTTCGATTTCTCGTGGGAAGCTCCCTTTCGCCGGTTCAAGGAAATTTGTAAGTTGCTTTGGAGCTCATCGTGTTGGCGTAGCAAGGCCACGTTCCTCAGCTTCCGGCTTGTGCCTTTTGGCACGCAGTAGCACCTCTGGCAACCAATGCTGCAGTGTCAGTGACAGCTTGGGACGAGATGTTTTGGAGCACCTTCAGTCTCAGTTTGCCTGCATCACAGATCGAGAAAGCGAAATGAACTGCAACAGAGCACTGACATTTCTGAATCTTCACTCACGTGTAGCACGTGTGACCAGGTTTGACGCTGTAAAGGCCTCATATAATGTGACAAGTGGCTTCTCCGTCCACATTCCGCACGCCACTTTTTTCTGAGGACCAATTCTAACTTAGATCCGCGCAATCTTCCGACTCTGGCTCAACTCATGGATCCGAGACCACAATTCCTCATCGAATTTCGAGAAGCGGGAAGGCTGTCACGACCAAATGGACTATTATCTTGAGAACATTATGACAAAGCCGCACATTCTGCGGTGGTATCGGCAAGAACTTAGTAATTTAGATGGGCTAGAATGCCGAAAAGAGACTGCTCTACATCCAATGTGCACAATAAGTCTAGAAACTTCCAGCAGTCACTCAATTTACTCAACTCCATAGATTTCTTCCCACATGTGTCCAAACAGCCAAGTCTCGAGGTTCAAGCATTGACGTATCACAGCTGCAACAAATTGCTTGCCCTCGGTCGACAGGATTTCGTCAACCAGACGGTGTTCCAGATGGACGAGAGCGTCGACAATGCGATCGATTTCTGGTGCTAGAGACCAATTTTCACAAAACTAGCCTTAGTATACTCGTGGTGAAAAAATGTTTTTTGCACAGCGACCTGCCACTATCCTTCCTGGCTCGATCGCAATTTAGCACACAAGTCTCGGTTCCGGCTATACAGCAAATTACATGGGCTCACCCAAAATGACGCAGAACGTGCTAACTTGCAACGCATCGAGGTAAACGAGGCAGTGAAACTACACGCTTCGGTTAAAACTGCATATATGAAATGATTCTGAATTAGGGTTTCGTGAAAAGTAGTGACGAGGACACACAATGGTGTGCCGTGCAGAAGTATGGAAGGCTTGTGAAGAAAAAGAAAAAGTATATATATATATATACGCACACACATGCAATTCATTATTAATATTGTGCAAAATAACTTAAGAAAGTAAAAACCAATGGTAGCAACTCTACCTATTGTCGTTGCATTCATAATTTAGAGAAAGAAAAATCATTCGTATGCGTCTGTTGATTCTAAAATATATAACATATATACATGTGTTGGACAGATGTTTACGATGTAATTTCATAGTATTACACAAAAACTCATTCAAAAACCGCAAATAATAACGTTGGTCACACTTCTTCTTCTTCTTCTTCTTCTTCTTCTTTTTTTTTTTTTTGAGGATGTGTTGCATGTTTAACAGATTAATCTCCAAATGGGTTATTTTTAAAAATTATATATGTTTTTTGATAATAATGTCATATGACATTATTATGAATTGCAGACAAACATATCTTATCAATGAAATCTCCACATGGAACAAAGTAATTGAAAACGATAGATTCTTAAATTTTCAATTTTAAAAGTTAACTTGTGAATGAAAAGCACCCTGTATTCAAGAATCATAAACTTTGATCAACAGGAATACCTTTTGAAGATGTAAGTTGCTAATTTACCTACAATCGCAGCAGGAAAGCTTATACATTGTACAATTGTGAATACAATCTATTCAACGGCATTGATAAAAATAAAAATAAAAATAAAACCACCAATTTTTGTTCCTCTAAATTGGCTTAAATCTAAATTGCTTTAATTAAAAATAACTATACTGTAAAACAGCCGAAAAACAGTTTACACTCAAATCGTAAATTAGTTGAATATTCTATGTAAGCTTGTGGATTACCATGCAACGGAAATATGTGTAAAAATTTTACTCGTATAAGTCAAACGTATTTAAGCCATTCATAGCTGAAATATGATACCATTAAGTTTTGCAGAGCTTCAAAATGACATCTTATCTTTTCACGGAGGATAATAAAAACGAAAGGTTTCTAGCTAAGTTGATGGCGGGATATTCAGCTACTCCCCGGGTTGGTGGCGGGATATTCAGCACAGTTAATATAGTTTTGCGTCTCAGTCCGCTCAGAACCAGTAGCTCCACGCATTAGTTCCTCGGACGGAAGGGCTTTCGGCGTGGTATTCATTCCATCCCTGCTGGTGTTCTCTGCTGTTGCGATGCTGCTCCCTCAGAGCTTCTCAACACTGGAACATCCCCCTCCTGGTGCAAAGAATATATGTGTATTCATGTATGTGTATTTATTTTGTATCTCAGTATATCCAGATTTTTTGTGTTAACCAAAACCAACCACAACAACAACTGTCATGTCAACTGTCATTTTTAAAAAAAAAAAAAAAAACCTCTAATCAAGTAAAACCTTATGCACAAAAGAATATCTATTATAATGAAGTAAGTTGATTTATTAATCAAATCCAATAAAAAAAAAAATCACAAAAAAATTTACCAAAAATAAAAATTAAAGACAAAAATATTGAAATTTATAAATAAGAGTTGTCGGAATTAGAATTAGGATTTAGGATTTATTTAGAAATTTAGATTTTAGAAATTAGAATTTAAAATACCAAAAAAGTTGATTAGGATCATCTGCAAGATTGTGAAGTGAAGAAGATTGGAATCTAAAAATTTAAGAATGAATTGGCTAGAGAAATCAAGAAAAAAGGAGTGGAAGTGCAAACTAATAAGTGTAGAATTTGACAAAGATCTATGAGGCCAGATAGAAGCAATGAAAGAGTTAAAAAATAATAGAAATTAACTTCTAGACAAAATATAATAAATATGCAATAAAGAAGATATTTTGGTAGATAATACCTTAATATGCATTATTATCAAATTTTGTTTATATGAGATATTTCTAAAATTAAAAATATTAATTAAAATTTAATTATTAAATATTTTAAAATAATATATTAAATAAAAATCATAAATTATTTGGTTGTTGCTCATTTTTGCTCCTAATATGTGATTGATTGTAATTTAAGTTCTTTGCTAGCTACTTGATCAATCAACTATTTAGTTTGGGCTTTAAAACTTGACCTATTTGTCATTGCTATGATGATTGTTAAAAGCATTTAATGCAACTACGCTCTCCATATCAATTTTGTAATAAACAGTGAATGCTACAATATCAGAGTTTAATAGAGAGCTATTGTTTATCTTCTCTTCTTCTCTATGTATATAATACACAACCACTTTAATATAGACAAACTTGAAGCTCTCTCAACTTTTTCTCAATATCTTTCTTAATTCTTTCTCAATATGTTATCAATATAAATCTCTTACATTAAATTTTAGATCTTCTATGTTTGTTTCTTCTTTAAAATTTTCTTCATTTCTTTTTGGACCTATGCTCCTTTATTTCTAGTTTAGATTTGCTTTCACTTTTCTACCTCAACTTGGAAATATCATTTTTGATATTTTTATTTTGCCACTTTATCTTCAACATTATTTTTATAGTGTACATTTGTTGCATTAATACTTTTATGCTTGTTGTTGCCTTGTTTAAATCATGATCTTGTAACCTCTAACCTTGGCTCTCATTTTTCCTCTTTGATTTTATTTTTGTAATTTATTTTTCAGTTTTAGATGTATTATTATTTTCTTCTAATTATCTACTAACAATTTCTTCTATTATGTTACTCACTTTTCAATCTCTTGATCTTAAATAGTTTCTATCTTATTATTTTTTTTATTTTTTCATAATTTTAAAATTTTATCATAGTTTTTACTATATCTTTTTTTGAATTTAATTGTAAATATCATTTCACTATACATCCACCAAAAATAAATACTTCTACATCATCTACTACTTCTATTGTAATTACTTCCACAAAAACTTCTTTAATTACTACAACTAGTGAATCTCTATGCCTTCAAGTTCTTTTTTTTCTACCATTGGCTGTTGATAGAAGTAACTATTTCTTGTAGGCAAAAATAATAAAAGCTAATATATTTATAGAACATCTTTTTGATATAATTCCATTTAAAGAACTTTCTATTGTAAGTACTTCAATTCTTATTCCTATTTATTGGAAAGCATTACTTCTTCTTTATTGTCACCTTGCTCTTACTTTCCAATATCAGTACTTGGAACTAGAGGATCTTGTTGAACTTTAGAAAAAGCTCAAATCTAGGTGTGTCCATGAAAGGATGTTTTTTATTTTTTTTTATTTTTTTTTTCCATAGACTTCTTATAATTGGATGCACTTACAAGTGTTGGATTTTTTTTTAAAACTTTAAGTGCTTTTAATAATGAGATGTATCATATTGTCTCACAATTACAATTGTATAGATAAGCCATCTCAAAAGAAAAAATGATTGAAAAAATCTTTTCTATTTTTTCTCCAGCATCTATTGTGCTTGCACAATAATATCAAAATATGAAATTTCAAAACCACTCTGAATTCATGTCTCATCTATTTCTTACAAAAAAATATAATGAATTCTTCTTGTGCAGTGCAAAGACTTATTCTGTTAGAACTACGATTCTAAAATAGCCAGTTGTCTGAGAGGTTTGTTGAGGGTGTGGTGGATTGGATGGATTGCAACTTGAGCATAAGTAATTGAAAATAGCACCCTCAAGGCTAAGTTGAAGTGTTTTGTTTTGGCTTATTCTTTGTTTTTAGAAGTGTGAAAAAGTCTTTGAAGTATTGCATTTATTAGAAAATTTAAAATAAATAGATATAGTTTATAAATAGAAGTTGGAAGAGAATAAGGTGAAGCTAAGTTTTATGTAGCATTTGGCAAATAGCTTGATAAAGTGAAATTTTAGTATATTCTAATAAAAAAATTTACTTAGAAATTTTAAATATTAATTGTTTATACTTTATATTCTTGTATATGTGAATGTTTTTTTTTTTTTTTTTTTTTTTTTTTTTTTTCTTTGTAATATATTCAACTTGGTCTACACACATAAATTAATGACATATTAAGTGAAATTAATGCATTGTATTGATTTTGTAGTGAAAGTGTAGGATTTGAATATTTTGTTAAGAATATATTTTAATTAAATTATAGAATTATTTGTAAGATACATAATAATGGTTCTAGAAATTTTAATTGGTTTTTGACGGCAATTTCTTTGTTTGGGAGTATATATATATATATATATATATATATATATATTTTTGTTACTTGATGTATTTTTTACTTTATGGTGGTACTATTTGGAGGAACTAATAAAGACATAGGTGTAGAAAGAGCTTTAAATTAATGTGGAGATTAATATTTTTTGGTCTTTGTTTATTTTTTTCTTTATCTTTTTAAAAATTCTTTTATGACAAGTTGGAGGTCATAAGAGTGTGGTGATGGGTGAATATAGTAAATATGGCTAGATTTAGTAATTATTAATATTATTATTTAAATAATTAAGTATAATATATATAATTTATAAATTAAAATTTGAAATGAAAGGAATTTGTAGGAATATAGGTAAAATGAATTAAATGGAGAAATGAGTTTCATTTATGATAAAAAGATGGAAAGAAATAAGGGTGGTGGAAAGTTATTTTGAATAAAATTTATTAGAACTTATGTTGTAGTTGGTTGATTATATAAAAGACATAGTTTGGATGGATGTTTTTGAGAATTTAAGTTGATTTTTTTATTCAATTAAAAGTACTGGGTGTATTCAAAGAATTTTATATTATATTCTTATTATAATTTTTTTAGAGCATGTTTTCATCTTGCTGAAAGATTATATTAGTTGTATATTAAAATTTATAAGGTAGATTTCTTTTGGCAAAAGTCATTAAGATTTAGAACTAATAAGATTTATATTGAAGTTCTAGGTTGAAATTAGGTTATTAAAATATATGAAGAGATTATATAATGATTTTAGGATTATTTAAGATTATTTAGGATTGAAAGTTGTCTTAGAATTATATATTTAATTTTTAGGATAGAAAAATGTATACTTTATGGAATGGTGTAGATAAAAAGATTGTTTGATGAATGCTCTTGAAATATATTATAAATCTAATTTATATTTTTTTATAAATGATGAAAAAGTGAAATTAGAATATTTGTTATTAATTCATCATGGCATATCTTTTGGAATTAATCAAACAATATATTTTCATAGTTTGGAACTATTTTCTTAGTTTTTTTTACAATAAGATCTTTAAATATTATAGAACAACATGATAATTATGGTGAAGATATTAATAGAATATGAAACATTCAAAGTATTTGGAGAGATATTTAAAAATGATTTAAAGTCTATATTGAAGCATTCAAGGTTGTATTGAAGAAAAAAGACTTATTAAATAGAAACCAATGTATAAATTTATGTAAGAAAATTGAACATGTTATAAAGGTTTTTGACTATTTAATAGCTTGTAACAATGATGGATTGGAATTTGGACTTTAATTAGGTGAATTATTTTTTATATTAAATAAACCCTATTTACTAATAGAAAATTATAAAAAACCAAATTGGTGTGAAGAAGCTATCTTCCAATTGAACAACAAATATTTATTTAGAAAATTACTTTGGAATTTAAAATCTTGTGATATGGCAAGTGATATGCTTTTAAAGCATTATTCCAATAAATTTAAAGACAATACACATATTACTTTTGATATTGCAATAAGTAATGAAGTAGAAGGTGATGTTAAATTTCTAAATCATAGATTTATCTATATAAATGCAAAAAAAACTTTTGTATATTATGGATTAAGAAAGCATCTATTACAAAGATTAGAAGACTTGTATTTCATAGAAGTTAGAGAATTGAATGCTTTATAACAATTAAAAGACATGACAAGTCTTAAAATTATAGAATTTGTCAAGGAAGAACTTGGATCTTATGGACAAGTTTATAAATCAAAGTGGTTTAAACTTTTGTGTGTAATTAAAAAGATGGATGTTGGATATATTGTATTTTTTAAGAGAGAGGTTAACATTCTAGGAAATTTATGCCATCCTAATTTGATAACATATTATTTTGTAATGAAAGATAATACCAATAAAAGTAGTGAATCTTATATAATAATAGTCAAAAAAGATTACTTGTATATAGAAATGGAATTAATATAAACAAATTTGAGTGACGTATTGTAAAAAAAAGAGTAAATATCTTATATTCTATTTTATTGATATTATGCATCAAATTGCAAAAAGAATGTGTTACTTATATGACATATACATTGCACATCATGGTCTAAAGCTTTACAATATTTTAATTAATATTATAGAGACAAAAACTATAAATGAGATTATTTGACATGTTATTGTGAAAGTGATTGATTTTGAAATATCCAATATTGAAATTGGAAGCAATTCAAAAACCACAAAGAATAAAAATCCTTATGATACTATTAAATATATGGCTCTTGAGATATTGAAACCAAATTTCAAATAATGATAATATGTCCTTTTAAAGGAGATGTTTATTTATTTGCAATGGTATATTTTAAGATTCTTTCAAAAAAAGATCCATTTTATGATATTTTTATAATAAAAGAGATATTAAAAAAATTAAAAAAGATGAAAGATTAAACTTACCTTCAAATTGTAATGAATTGAGTGAGCTTATCAAAGAGTGTTGGAGCTTAAATCCTTTGCAACAACCAAAGTTTATAAATATTTGTGAAAGATTGAGCGAAATAAAGTATAAGTTTTTAGTTGGAATGAGTGTGACAAACATACCATATTTTGGAGCATCAAAAAATAATTGTCATCAAAATATAGAATTTCAACAAACACTTAATAGATTGCCATTAGTAAGACTTATATTAAAAATTACAAAAAGTATGTATTAAATTCATTGGATTGATTGTATATTATATTTGTATACACTCTTCTTTGCTATAATGATGGCTAAATGCCTTATTATAAACACAAGTTGGTAAAGTTAGATTAAAATAAAAAATAAAGATTATTCTTATTTTATTAATTATTAATAATTAATAATTATATTTTTAATTTTAGATTGATTTATCTTAAAAAAATATTTGATATAATATAATATTTATTATAAATAAGATAACTATGTACAAATAAAATAAAAATATTGTGTCTTATTGGAATGGATAGAATAGACAAGATTATAATAGCAAAAGCTATAATAAATGATGAACACATGTATGATGCCTCATGCTTTGTTGAATGCATTAAAAATGGTAGTGATTGCTATATGATTTCTTGTAATATTTTAGAACAATTTAAAATTGAATCAAAACCAAGAAATTTAAAAGAAGCTTAAGAAATATTAAAATCATTCTTAATCAAGAATAAAACAATCTTGGTCATTGATAATGAGAAGAATCAAAGTCAAATTGAAGATGTTGTGTCTATAAATAACATAATTATTAGCAATGGTAGCACATTGATTACAACAACTAAAGATTCAAAAGTAATAAAGCTTTGTGGTGAAGATATATATATATATATATATATATATATATATATATATAATATCTAAAAAACTTGATAAAGAAACAAGTATGAAATTGTTTATCATTCTTTTTTGTGGCCAATAAAATTTGCTTAATGAACTTGTTGAGGTTGGCAAAAAAATTGTAAGAACTGATAATGGCCTACTATTGAATCTAAAAGTTATGAGAGCATTGTTTTTTTTAAAAAAAAAAAATTGAGATGTTGGAAGTGAGCTTTACAAAAGTTAAAAAAGAATAAAAAGCTCAATAGAAATGAAAAGAATAGTGACTATAAGATTTGGAAGATATTAAGAGTATACTTTGATAACTTAAAAGTTGAAGAAAAGAATATGTTTTTAGATAGATGTTATTTTTTTTATAATGGTATATATCCATAATGCATGTTAAAAAAAATTATATTAATAATTTAAGGTTAGAATTTATTTATTATTTTATTATCTAATTTTTATTATATTTTTTAAAAATAAATTAATTTCGAAATTTTAATCTTTTTATCTTTAATTGTGTTAGAGGGATTATTTTATAATAATCTAAACAACAACATTCCTAGTGAAATAAGAAATATTTTTTTTCATCACTTCAATTTTTAAGTTGTAATATTTGTACTTTTGCACCTAAGATTGATGTAAGGATATTAAGCATATTTCTTGAGCTGATAAAGCACTCTCTTAGTTTAAAATATTTTATATTAAACATATCATGTAGATACAATACAGAACAAGAATTAGTAAACCAAACATTATAAACACTACTTGTCAAAGATGTTTAAAAAAAATTTAAGATTTTAAATATCTTATAATTAAAAAATTATTCTTTTATAAAATAAATTTTAAAGTTATTTTTTTAAATTTTTATATTATTGGAACTTAACTTAGAAAGATATTCAAATTTAATCATATTATAAAATGAAATGAAATATATGACTTCTTTAAAAATATTTAATTTGAAAGATTATTATGAATTAAGATTATTATCAACATCAATAAGAAGTTTTTTTTTTTTTTTGAAAAATCTTAATATAAGCAAGTGTAAAAGTTTGATATTATTATCAAATAAATTAGGCAATTTCACATCTTTGACTATCATTGATGTAGGCAAGTGCTTAAGGTCAATATCATTGCCAAATAAATTAGACAATCTCACATTTTTGACTATTTTTGATATGAATAGATGCTCAAGTTTAACATCATTATTAAATGAATTCAACAACCTCACATCTTTGACTATCTTTCTAATGTGGTGGTGCTCAAGATTGATGTTATTGTCAAATAAATTAAGCAATCTCACATCTTTGACTATCTTTAATATGATAGGATATTCAAATTTGACATCATTGCCAAATATATTGTACAACTTTATATCTTTGATTACTTTTAATATAGGTGGGTACTCAAGCTTGACATTATTATCAAACAAATTAAAAAACTTCACATCTTTAATTACTTTAGATATAAGTGGTTATTCAAGCTTGATATTATTGCCAAATAAAGTAAAAAAATTCATATCTTTGATAACTTTAATTGAAAGAGGTGGTTAAATTTGATATCATTATCAAATGAATTGGATAATCTCACATCATTGACTAAGTTTAATATAAGTAAAGTTAAGCTTAACATCATTGTTAAGTATATTAAGCAATCTCACATCATTGACTACCTTTGATATAAGTAAGTATTTAAGCTTGACATCATTGCCAAATGAATTAGATAACCTCACATCATTAACTATCTTTGATATAAGCAAGTGTTTAAACTTGACATCATTATCAAAAGAATTAGGCAATTTCATATCTTTGATTATTTTTGATATGAATAGATGCTCAAGCTTAACATTATTGTCAAATGAATTAGACAATCTTATTTTTTTAATTACTTTTTATATCTGAGGTTGCTTAAATTTGATATCATTATCAAGTAAATTGGACAATTTCACATCTTTGATTATGTTTGATATGAGTGGATGTATAAGCTTAATATCATTGCCAAATGAATTGAAAAACTTCACATCTTTGATTAAATTTGATATAAGTGGATATTTAAGCTTGACATTATTGCTAAAAAAATTGAACAATTTCACATCATTGATTGTTTTTAATGTAAGTAAGTATTCAAATTTGATATCATTGCCAAATGAATTTAACAACTTTATATCTTTGAATAAATTTAATATTAGTGAATGCTTAAGCTTGATATCATTGCCAAAATAATTGGATAACCTCACATCTTTGACTACCTTGAATATAAACTATTATTTAAGTTTAATATAATTATATAATAAATTCAACAATCTTACATCTATGATTAAATTTAATATAAGTGAGTGCTCAAGCTTGATATTATTATCAAATGAATTGTGCAACCTCATATCTTTGATTACTTTTGATATATGTGGATATTCAAGATTAACATTATTATTTAATTGATATGGTATCACGGACATAAGATTTGCTTTAATAGTTATTTAGGTAATATGGATAGATAACCATCTATAACATGGATAAATAAAAATAGATTAATTTGATAATATCTTATAAAAAAGCTTCCTAGAAGCTTTATAGACTCAATTTCATCTCTATTTATGTCTATAAATAATTGATAGGTTAAAAATTTAGATAACAAATTAGCCATGTGTTGTACATGTTGATAGCTTGTGGAATAAGTTGATTACATGGCACACATATAGAAAACTTATCTTATAAGTTTAACACATGCCTTGTATATTAGACATGTATTGGAGGTCCTATAGAACATCACCATGTAACTCTTAAATAGATAGTATATATAAAAACAAGAATGAAGCTTTCTTTATTCTTATCAATGTCTTTTTTTATTGCTAGTCTTGTTTCAAGAATCTTTATTCTTCTTGTCTTTGGCAATAACCATTCTAATTTAATATTATATCATCTTTTGAATGATTCTTTATTTTTTTTAAGTGACACAAGAGTATTTTGATACTTTAGTTGTTTGTGTTTTATATCCTTGACACATGGTATTGTCCTCTTGATTATATATATCTCATTTCACAAGCTAAATCAAAGACATATTGTAATTTTAAAGTGGAATAGAACTACTTCTGAGTTTATTAATTTATATGTATTTTAAAGTTGAATTTTGAAACTTTTGAAACTACTTCTACTTTTCTTATAAAAAATTGAAAAGTCTAGAATGCACCATATTTGAATATACCAAATAGAAGTATCATCCAATATGTTGTTATATTATAATTTGGCTACTATGTAAAAATATTATATATATATATATATATATATATATATATATAATTTATCATATAATTAAATAAAAGTCATATTAATAGATTTTTATTGGATATTAAATGTGATTAAATTATTATTTTAAAAAGAATTTTTTAAAAAAGATTGTTATTGAAATTTATAGATTTTTTTTTTTTTTTTTTTTTTTTTTTTTTCATAATGATCTTTGAGGTTGATTTTATATTGATAATGATTTTTTTATATTTTAAATCACCTTTATTAAACATTGATAATCCTTAAAATTTTATTTTATTTCTTTTATTTGATATTTAAAATACATACTATGTAAATTTTATTAGAAAAAAGATTAGAAAGGGATCTTTGTCAAAGATATGAACTAAAAAAAGATGCATAAATTAATAAAATCTGTGTCAAAGAAAAATGATAAAATAAAAATAAAAATAAAAAAATAAAAGATAAAAAGTATTTAAGAAGAAATTAGAATAGCTATTGCCAAAGACTAAAAAATATAAAGACTCTTAAACTAGATTAGAAGTAAGAAATGATTTGAAAAGAATAAAGAATGCTTCATTCTTTCTTCTATATATACTATCTACCTAATAGTTATATGATAATATTCTATAGGACCTCCAACTTGTATCAATTTGTAAGACACATGTCAAATTTGCAAGACAAGTTTTTTATATGCGCACCACGTATTTAGTTTGTTCCACAAGCTATTAACATGTGCAACATATGGTTAATTTGTTGGCCAAGTTTCTAACCTATCAATCACTTATAGATATGAATAAAGATAAAATTGTATGTATAAAACTTTTAAAAAGCTATTTTATAAGATATCATTAAATTAATCTATTTTTATTTTTATTTATCTATCCATATTAATTAAATAATTATTAAAATAAATCTTATGTTTGTGATATTATCCCCCCTTTTTTGGCACAAGTTCCACAAAGAGTGGTGATTATATATTGAAGAAGTCCAAGATGTACTAAATTATGTTTACCACATACTCTGATCTTTGTTCCCTTTGAAGATAGTTGATAGGTCCTTTTAGCTATTGATAGTATTCTATATCAAGATAGAAGGACTACCTCAATACTTGATCATTGTTGAGGCCTTCATAACTTCCTTCAAAAAAAATATTTGGAATACTATCAAGAGTAGTTTCAAGGTCGTCATATCAAACATGTTGCATCTCGCTATCAATTTGAGAAAAACATGTCATTCTTAAAAATATTTATTTCTATTTTGTCGTCTTGAAGTTTGTGATAGTTATAATATCTCGTTTGATAAGTCAGCAAATGATAGTTCTTGAGCTAAATTTGTTGGTTATTAATTCTTCATTTTTTTGGCATTAAAAAATTTAAAAAAATAAAAAATAAAAAAATAATATAAGATAAAATAAAATTTCTATTGAATTTGCTTTGTTTTATAGTAAATATTTTTTTGACTCTTCATCTTGATTTTAATAGATGTTGATGAAACACATTTATTTTAGCTAATATATTTGTTAGATTTTTAAATGACTCTTATATGCATTTACTAATATCATATCTATGCCAATATACAAGATATTTACATTGATCTTTTATTGTTCAATATATTTTACATATATATTTACATTGATATTTTATCAATATATTAAATAATAAAAGATATATTAAACAATAAATTTTATCAATATATTAAACAATAAAAGATATAAATTTTATCAATGTACATATCTATTGCACATATCAATATAGATATATCTTTTATTATTTAATATATCTTTTATTGTTCAATGTATTATGTACAATAGATATGTACATTGATCTTTTATTGTTCTTAGATTTTTTTAAATTGTGCCTTCATTGTTATATGTAGATTTGTCAAATCTTTTGTTATAAAATTATCAGCTTTTGAAAAGTATTAAGTCATAGATGATAATTATAATTAACAAAAAATAGAGTTTATTGAATAGAAGAATGTACCAAATTATTATAAGTAAATTTTATCAATAATAAAAGAGCTGTCCAATCATCTTGATGATAGTTGATGGTATATGTCAAATATTGCTCCAAAACTTGATTTATTGATTTTGTTTGTATATTAATTTGAGGGTGAAAAGCTGAAAATAGTTTTATGTCCATCTTTAATATTTTGAAAAGGGTCTTCCAAAAGCTTAATATAAATTATATTTTTCTATCTGATATAATATTCCTTAGTAATCTATGATAGCAATAGATATTGTCCAAAAAAAGTTTAGATGTTTCTTTACCTGTAATAGATTTTATATATAATATAAAATATACCATTTTGATGAAACAATCTACAATCACAAATATAAAATTATATGAACTTGAATTTGAAAGATCTATAATAAAATCTATAGAAACAAAAGATTAAGGTTTTTTTTAATATAAGTAATGGTTAGAGAAGTTTGTAAAGTTGATGTCAAATTTTTGATCTTGAACAAACATCACTCAACTGTACAAACTCTTTAATAGCCTTTTATATTTTAGGCCACGAAAAATCTCTTGATATTAGCTCCAAAGTCTTGTCATATTCAAAATCTTTTGTTGTAGAGAAATTGAAACGAGCTTTAAGAGCATATAATTGTGCTTTATCTTTTGGAACATAAAAATATCCTTCTAAATAAAATAGATTATTTTTAAATTCAAATTTTGAAGTATCATAAGATTTAAAAAAATTATTCTTAATATCATGAATAAGAGATTTTGAGAACATATTTAATTGGACTTGCTTGATAAAAGTTGAATCAACAATCAATATTGATTTTATTACTTGAAGTTGAAATTATTTCAACTTCAAGAAGATTATTTTTTATTGATCAAAAGCTATATTTCTTTCTTTTGATACAAGATTAGAACGTCTAGAAAGGATATTGGATAGACCTTGTTGTTTTTTTAGCCAATAAGTGATAATAAATTTGAATCTTAACAAAAATATATTCTAACAAATATGATAATGATTCAATATGCGTGTTGACATGAAATACTCAATCTTATGATCTATATATATGGTGTTGTATGGCGCAAAATTTTATTTGGGAATACATTGGATACTTGACTATAAAGAGTTTATTTGAAACTTATTGGCTAAACTTCAATAAGTGATTTTTTCTTAATAAAAAAGACAAATAATACAATAATATTAAAAAAAAAAAGTTATATAGATAAATTGTCTTGTATTCAAGTAGGTTTGTACAAAAAAGATTCAAATCTCTACAAAATCCTTCAAAAACTTTATTCTTCCATAAGGACTTATTTCTACTTGATCTTTAGAGTCCAATAATTTTTGATCTAACCATTTAGTTTCTATAAAATTTTCTTGAGAATTTAGATAATACTTTTAAGTTTTATTACAAACTCTTCTAATCATTATTTATATTAAATTATCATAAATTTGTTGCACATAGTCTTGTGACATAAATATATACACTCTTGAAAATTTTGAGCCAAAAATCTATCAAATTGTCTAAGATATAGCTCAAATGTAACCACTAGTTAAGTAGCATCACTTACTACCCTTAGCTTACAAGCACTAATTTCAATTCCTAATATCTCCTTCAATCTAGCTTGGATTTTATCAAGCTATATATAAAAATTGTAGTAAAAAAAATGTTCTTTTCAATCCTAGTTGCTAATCTTCTATTGTTCTTTGTTTGTACAAGTTATGTCCAAAATAATAATAGTAGATATGATTTCAATATCTTAACTTTGAGCACCTATATCTCTTTTATAAAAAGTCCAAATCATACAAGATTTGCACCAAAACCATATCTAAAAAACCAAACTTAGTAACCCTAGCCTCCAATATTCAACTCCCTCTGAAAAACAAATCCTAATCCCTAATAAATCCTTAGGTAGCCTCCTTGAAGTCCATTGGACATGATTTTTGGCCAATAGGAATAGAGACTTCTATCATCTATCTCCATTCATCCATATAGATGGCCTAACTACTACCTTTTATATTAAAAATCCCTTTTTAATCCTTTTTCTTATAAGATTTATATGATATGTATTCTAAATATCAAATAAAAGAAGTAAATAAGATCTTAAGGATCACCAATGTCTAACAAAGATGACTTAAGATATATAAAAGTTACTATCAATATAAAATCAACTTCAAAATTACTATCAAAAAAAGAAATAAGATTATATAAATCTTAATAATAATCCTTTTAATAGATCCCTTCTGAACTAGCAACCTAATCACATCTTATAATCAATAAACCTATTATTATAGCTTTCACTTAACTGTATAATAAATTATATATTAAATATATATGTATAATTTTTTCACATAGTAGCTAAATTACAACATGACAATGGTGATTGGATTAGAAGTGCCTTCTAGATAGTTACATCATTCTTGAAAAGAATCCATAATTATAAGAAGTTTTTTATCATGGATTTTGTAGTTGATCTCTACCATTGAAAATTTCTTAGAATAAAAAATTATCAAATAAAATTTATTATCTGCTCCTATTTGTAACAATATCACATCGAAGGTAGAGTTTGATGTATTTGTTTCTATAAAAAATATCTTAGAAAAGTCAACATAGTACTAAATTGGTGGAAAAATAAAATTTATCTTCAAAACTTTAAACAATGCTTCTACTGCTTTACTCTACTCAAGTTTATTTTTATAAGTTAAGCATATAAGTAGAGTTGTAACTTGTAAAAATTTCTTAATGAAGATTTGATAGTAATTAGTAAATCTCAAAAAATATTATATATTCTTTATTATTTTTGAAATCTTTTAATCTATGATTATTTGGACTTTCTTAGGATCTATCCTGAGACCATCATTCAAAATGATATATTCTAAAAAGTCATCTTGAATAATATAAAATATATACTTTTTCATCTTGGTATAAAATTCTATATCTTTAAGTTTTTATAATATACAACAAACATATAATTTATGCTCTTTTATGTTCTTAGAGTAAATTATATATTATCTAGATAATAAACAATAAATTATCTAAGAATTCATAAAAAAATATCATTCATGAAATATTGAAAGGTAGTTGGTGCATTTATAAGTCTAAAAGGTATAATATTATATTCAAAGTGTCCATACCTTGTTCGAAATATAATCTCCTATTCATCTTTTTTTTTAATGGAGACTAGATTATATGTTTTTTGATTTTTATATAGATCTATTTTTATATAGATATTAATTTGATTCAATTAATCAAGAAGTCTAGATATCAAAGATAGAGGATATCTATTCTTGATGGTAATCTTATTAAGCCCTTGATAATCTATACACATTTGTAATAATTCATCTTTTTTTTTTACAAATAAGATAGGAATTTCTACTAGAAATTTTGAATAGCATATGAAATATTTTGCTAAGTTCTCATCTATGTATTCCTTGAATTCAACTAACTTATTTTGTGATGAAATATAGATTGATCCAAATAAAGGCTGAGTTTTTTCTTTGAAATTGATTAAGCAATGATATAGACAATGCTTCAAAAAAATATTTGTATTCTTCTTTCAAAAACATCTTGATAATCTTGATATTGGCTTAGAATGCTACTTGAAATCTTTTTACTATAAAAAATGGATGTCACATAAATAGCAAAAGATGATCCTTTTTTTGTTGTATAAATAAAAACTTTTGTACTTACAAGTATAGGTTTTAATATATTAAATTTATTAATAAGACTTTTAATAATACTTTGAAAAAAATTAAATCTATAAGAAATTCAATCTATTCAAGGATTATATTTTTTTAGCCATGATAAATTTAATATAATTGGATTAAAAAGAGATTTAATTATATTAAAGATTACATAACTATAATGACCATTTATTATTACATTTATAGGAAAGATTTTGTAAATACATCTCCAAAAGATAATGGATAATTATCTATGATTTCTACATGTACGGATTTAGTTTTTTATATTAAAAATAATTTATAATTTTTAACAAACTCTTCATCTTAAAAATATGTTGATGCTTTTGAATCTAGCAAGACTAAGGCTTTGTGATTTTCAAGTTTCAAACACATATCTATTATAAAACAAGGAGAAGGTTTTGAAAAGAGAATAGAATCTTTACTAGAAGTTATATAAGATTCCAATTGCATGGTGTTGTATGGCGTGAACTTCTATCTAAGAATACACTAGGTATTTGGCTGTAGAGAATTTGCTTGAAATTTATTAGCAAGAATCTAATAAACTATTAATCCTTTATAAAAAAGACAAATAATACAATAATATTATAAAATAAGAATTATATTGATAAATCCTTTTCTATTTAAGTAGATTTGTACAAAAAAGCTCAAATTGCTACAAAACCTTTTAAAATCTTATTCACCCATAAGGATTTATTTCTTCTCAAACTTAGAGTTCAATTATTTTTAACTCAACTATTTAATTTCTATAAATTTTTCTTCAAAATATAGATAATATTTTTAAATTTTATTATAAAAAAAAATCAATCATAAATTCATTTTCAATCATTTGATATCTTAAAAATCCTAGCAGGTACTTGAAATCCTAGCTCAGAGACACCTAAGTACTATTTTCCTCATATCCCACAAATCCAAAACTTTAATTCTATAAAAATTTTGCACATACTCTCATAACATAAATATATACACTTTTAAAATTTTTGAGCCAAAAATTTATCAAATTGCCTAAGATATAACTCAAAACATAACCACTAATTAAGTAGGGTTACTTATTGCCCTTAGCTTACAAGTATTGACTTCAACTCCCAATATCTCCTTCATTTCAGCTTTGATTTTATCAAACCATATGTAAAAAATGTAGCCAAAATAGTGTTCTTTCTAATCCCAATTGTCAATCCTCTATTGCTTTCTGTATGGGCAAATTATGTCCAAAAGAATGATAATAGATACAATTTCAACACTTTAACTTTGAGCACCTATATCTTCTTTATAAAAAGTCCAAATTATACAAAATTTGTACCAAAACCATATCCAAAAATCCAAACTTCTTGACTCTAGCCTTTGATATTCAACTCTCTTCTAAAAACAAATCCTAATCTCTAATAAACCCTTAGGTAGCCTCCTTGAAGTCCACTAGGCATGATTTTTGGCCAATAGGAATAGAGACTTCTATCATCCATCTCCATTCATCTACATAGATGGCCTAACAATTCCCTTTCACATTAAAAACTCTTTTTTAATCTTTTTTCTTATGAGATTTACATAATATATGTTCTAAATATCAAATAAAAGAAATAAATAAAATATTAAAGATCACTAATATCTAACAAATGTGACTTAAGATATATAAAAGTTATTATCAATATAAAATCAACTTCAAAAGTTACTACCAAAAAAAAAAAAGATTGTATAAATTTCAATAATAATCTTTTTAGATAGATTCTTTTTAAATTAATAACCTAATCATATTTTATAACTAATAAAATCCACTAATATGGCTCTTATATAGTTGTGTGATAAATTATATATTAAATATATATATATATATATATATATATATGTATATAATATTTTCATATAATAGCCAAACCATAACACAACAACAATCTCTATTGTAACTAAATAAACGTGTTTCTCAACATATTATCTTTTTTAACATCTGTATTTTTCATTTTGTAGTTGCGTCATTTTTTTGGATAATATTAAGCAATGTGCTTATGTTCTCTACAATATAAATACAATCCTTCTTAATAACAACAAGTCTTTTTTTATTCAATAAAAAATTTAAAATATATTATATTAATTTTTATGTCTTCTACTTTCAAATATATATAATGAAAAGATATTAGTGTTGCCATTAAATTATAATAACATTGAAGCTTCCTTGTATGACTCTTAGATTAAAATTTAAAAAACCAATTATTACACTTTATAGCACAATCAATTGCTTGATTCAATATTTGAAGATTGGATAAGTTGTGCATCAAATTTTTTATTTTATATTGTAATTTGTAGAAAAATTAATTGATGAATGCAATATCATTTCACTTGATATCAGTCACTAGTTGTCAAAATTATAAAGCATATAATATCACTAATTAATTATTTTATTAAAAGATATAGATCTTGTTAGTTGTAATACAAATTGCATCATATTCTTCATGCATAGATCAAAATTTTGTTAAAAATACCTCCAAATTATCTAATATTGGATCACATTATTTAAAAAAAGATAAAAATCATGATAAAGCAAAATCTGAAAGTAGTGTTTTAATAAACTTGACTTGTGATCCTTCAATTGGATAACTTTGAGGTTGAAATTCAATCATCAGTTGTACATAATTAATGAATCCTCAAAATTTAGATCTTATGCCATCAAATTTTTCAAGCAAATTATATCTTCATTATCTGTTAATCTTGTTGCTTTTTGTAATGGTAAATTGAGTTGATGTATTACAAGCATCAATTTTTTTATTTGTTTTTATATTTGTACCATTGTGTTCTTCATTTCAGCAAGCTTTGCCATTATAATCTAATAGAAAAGAAAGTATCTACTCTCACTCAAGAAATAAAAAATAAAACACTCAAAAATAAAATAAATAAATAAATAAATCTAGAAACAATATCAATTTAGAAGTGGATAGTCTATAACTTCTAAAATACTTATGTCTTATTAAGTAAAAGGGATAATTCATTCTTAATCAAAAAAAGATAAACTTTTAATATTATATCTTTATTTTTGTGAATCTATCAAGGATACAAATTAAAAAGAGATGCATAAATTAATAAAATTTATATTTAATATATATATTAAAAAAAAATTAGAATGGCTATTGCAAAAGACTAAAAAATATAAAGACTCTTGAACTAGACTAGAAGCAAAAAAGAAATTAATAAGAATAAAAAAGGCTTTATTCTTATCTCTATATATACTATCTACCTAATAGCTACGTGGCAGTATTCTATAGGACCTCCAACTTGTATCTAATTTATAAAATATGCGTTAAACTTACGAGACAAGTTTTCTATATGTGCGCCACATATTTAGCTTGTTCCATAAGCTATCAACTTGTGTAATATGTGGCTAATTTTTTGGTCAAGTTTCTAACATACCAATCACCTATAGACATGAATAAGGATGAAATTGTGTTTATGAAGCTTCTAGGAAGCTATTCTATAAGATATTATCAAATTAATCTATTTTTATCTACTTTTATCTATCCATATTAATTAAATAATTATTAGAATAAATCTTATGTTTGTGAGTATTAGTATCAAAAAGAATAATTAGGCCATTTATGTAGATGAATAAAGATGGATGATAAAAATCTCTATTCTTATTGATCAAAAGTCATATCTAATGGACTTCAAGGAGGCTGCTTGAAATCTTATTATGGATTAAGGATTTTTTTTTGAAAGCATTCAAACATCAAAGATTAGAATCAGTAAGTTTAGGTTTTTGGCTATGATTTTTGTATAAAAATTGAGTAATTTGGAATTTTTATGAAGGAAATATAGGCTTTTAAAGTTAAGATGTTGAATTTGTATCTATTGTCACTCTTTGGAATATAACTCATGCATATAGAAAGAAATAAAAGATTAGTGACCAAAATTGAAGAAAACACTTTTTTAATTATATTTTATATATATGGCTTAATAAATGCTAAATAGAAATAAGGAAGATATTAGAAGTTGTAATTAATACTTATAATCTAAGGCAGTAAGTGACCTACTTAATTAGTGTTTAAATTTTGAGTTATATCTTAAGCAATTTGACAAGATTTTGGCTCAATTTTTTTAGAAGTATATACTTTTATGTTACAAAAATATATACAAATATCTTATGGCATTAAAATTTTGAATTTTTGAGATATGAAGAAAATAATGCTTGGGTGTACATAAATTAGGATTTTAAGCACTTAGGATTTTTGAGATATCTGACAATCAAAAGCAAATCTATAGTTGAATTTTATTATAATAAAGCTTAAGGATATAACCTACACTTTTGAAAAATTTGATAAAAATTAAATAGTTAGATTGAGAGTTATTAGATTCTAAAGTTTAAGAAAAAATTAATCTTTTGCAAGTGAATAAGGTATTGAAGGATTTTGTTATAATTTAAGCATTTTATGAAAATTAAAAGGATTTTTGAGAGCCAAGACTTTATGGAGGAAAAAAAATTGATATATAGAGCTATAATAAATTTTGATATAAAGATGAGGTTTTAAAAAGAGATTATAGATTTTCTTAGAAGTTATTAAAAATCTAACTTACTAACAATTGATTAGTAGTGATTTTATATAAAAAAGAATATTAAGGATTTTTTACATGCCATTGAAAATTTTTATGTATAAACCTATTTAAATATAAGATATTTTTAATAATACAATATTTTTTTAATAATATTTTTATATTTATTTGTCTTTTTTATTTAAAAAAATTACTTATTAAAATATTATCAATAAATTATAAATAAATTTTCTAGTATATTCTTAAATTAAAAATCATGCTACATAACAATGTATTGCCACTTTAGATCTAAAAAGATGTCATCAATGATATTAATTAAATTTGAAGTTAGCTCCTATGTACGCTCACTAATATTGTAACCATATCAATATACAAAGTATTCCAGTTATCCTTGTTTTAGTCTTAAATCAAGTACTTCTTTTACTTCAAATTCTTTATAGCTATCCACTTTAATACAAAGTAGTAGTGGTTGTATTTTTCATGATATGCTTGATTTTTTTATAAAATTCTAAAATAGATGTATAGAATACAAGATGTACCTTCATTTATGTTGGTAATTTCAATTGATTAGTAATGAAGTTAATTTGTTTTTGAATAGAGAATGGTTCTAATCTTTGGTAGTTCAATTTGTCAAATGATTAAGTAATCTTTATATTGTGTTGAAGCAACTATACTTTATTGCCAACTTAAAATGGAAGTTGTTTCTTTTTTTACATATTAATTGCTTTTATGGAGCATATTTAAGTTTCTTCCAATTGAAGTTTCAAGGTAGCTTGAATATCAACAATTTGACTTGCAAAATCATCTACTATTGGATTTTTAAATCTACTAATAGATAACATGTCCAATTTTGGATGGCGGCCATGATTGGAAAAAAATAGAATTTATTGAATAGACATATGAACTATATCGTTGTATACAAACTTGATTAAAGATAAATAAGACATCTAATCATCATGTTAATAATTGATGGTATATCTTAAATACTGCTCTAAGATTTGATTGACTTACTTTGTTTGACCATTAGTTTATAGATAAAATAATACAAAAAGCTTAATATCTATTTAAAGAATCTCAAAAAAATAATTTCTAAAATTTAGATACAAACTATGGTCTTTAAAATAATATAATATCTTCTAACAATCCATAATATTGATAAATATTATTAATTAAAAAAAATTAGTTATTTTTTTATTAATAATGATTTTTTTACAAAGGACAAAATATACCATCTTAATAAATTGGTTGAAAATTATATATATGATATTAAAAGAATCCAATGGTCGAAGATCTATAATGAAATCTATAGAAATAAAAAACCACAATTGTTTTGAAATTGGTAGTAGTTGAAAAAGTTTATATGGACAATAATGAGGATTTTTTGATCTAAAACATGTATCAAAAGAGAAGACGAATTCTTTAATTTTTTATATTTGAAGCCATTAAAAATCCCTAAAAATAAATATTACTATTTTATTAAATCTAAAATATAATATAATTAAAAAGTCATGATATAATTATAAAATATAAAGATGCAACAGCCTATTTGGAAAATATAGACATTCTTAAAAGTAAAAAAAATTGTCTAGGTTCCACTAACTTGATTAAAGAATAACGAATCCATTGCAATTAATATAGAAGTTGCTCAAATATGAAATTTCTTAGATTTCAAGAATGTTATATATTGCTATTCATATGTTGCATCTCTTTCTTTTGGCACAAAGAATAATCATTTTGATAAAACATCTAACAACCTCTATTGCTTTTTAGATCAATATATAATGTTGATGTTGAAAGAAGATAAAGACATATTCCAACAAATTTGACAATAATTTAAAACATGAGCCAACATAAAATATTCAAGATTCTTGTGAATCACATACACAATCATTGGATGTGAAGCACCTTTAAGCAAATGGTGCCATTTTTTGAAAGAATCTATAGTAGCAAGAAGTTTCTTATTATGGATCTCATAATCAATCTCTAATACTAAGAATTTTTTGGAATAGAATGCAATCAAATGTAATCTCCCTTCTCTTCCAGGTTGGAATAAGATTACTCCTAATACAAAGTCTAAAGCATTGGTTTTTATAAAAAAATGGCTCGAAAAAGTTTGAATGAATCAAAACAAAGATTGTAGTGAATGTTATTTTTAAGATTTCAAAGCCTTTCTCAACTTCTCATTGCCATTTAAGCTTATCCTTACATATCAATTATGTAAATAAAACAACTATCTAAGAACAATTATTGATGAAGATCCTATAGAAGTCCAAGAAAGTATTAAATATCATGTATCAATTTTGGAGTTATTTAGTTACTACTAGTCTTAATCTTCTTTGGATCCATCATTAAGTCTTTATTTGAAATGATATAGTCAAAAAAATTTCTCTTGGGACTTATAAATTACATATTTTTAAAATTTGGCATATAATCCAATATCTTATAATTTTTATAAGATAAGGAAGATATGTCATTTATTTTCTTCTAGAATCTTAAAATAAATTAGGATGTCATCCAAATAGCATGTAATAAAATCATTAAGAAATTCACAAAATATATTATTCATCAAATGTTGAAAAATGGCTGGTGTATTTATAAAGCCACAAGACATCATATTATACTTATAATGTCTATACCTTATACAAAAAGCAGTCTCCCATTTGTTTTCTTCTTTGATATGTACTAAATTATAAGCTCCATAGAAATCTATTTTAATATAGATCTTAGCTTGATCTAATTGATCAAGGAGCCTAGACATCAATGGCAAAGGATAATAATTTTTTATTATCACTTTGTTGAAGCCACAATAGTCAATGCACATCTACAAAGATCCATCTTTTTTCTTCATAAAGAATATAAATATACCAATAGAAGATTTTGAATGTGAAATAAAGCTCTTTGCTAAAATTTTATTAATATACTCACTCAGTATTATAAATTTGTTCTATGATAAATTAAAAATTGGACCAAAAGATGGTTGTGTGCCATTTTGAAGGTCAATAATATAATTATATGGATAATATTTTAGTAAGATATTTTTATTTTTTAAAAAATATATTTTAAAAATATTTATATTCTTTTAAAATAATTATTGGAATACTTGCCACTTCAGATATTAGA
The DNA here is from genome assembly GCA_036785485.1 of Physcomitrellopsis africana. NCBI lineage: Eukaryota > Viridiplantae > Streptophyta > Bryopsida > Funariales > Funariaceae > Physcomitrellopsis > Physcomitrellopsis africana. The sequence goes on from JAWRVF010000784.1 coordinate 152,533, forward strand.
GTTGCATAAACAAACAAAAAAAAAAAGTACTTTTCTTGGTTGCTATCATAAAAGCTCTAGCTCCAATAAAGAGAAGCTTTATGATTTTAAATCTACAAGGTGTATAATATTTTCTATCAAATTTAGTAATAATAGATTGTGATATTTCAAAAAAAATTATTTTATAGAATATCTAATTTGTATAGAAATTATATCTTTTAAATCAAAAAAATTCTAAAATAATAAAATTAAATAGAAACCTAATGATATTAAATATAACTTAACTACTATGATTCTTTGATGTTATTTCTAATAAATCAATTTCATAAATAATATCTCTAGAGGATAAAGGTTGACTATCTATGACATCTATATGAATGGCCTTGGCTTTCTTAACTATGAGAACTTTATAGATTTTTAAAAATTTTAAATCAATAAAAGAAGCAGAGGCTTCTAAATCTATTAAAGCAAGGATTTTGAATTTTTGAATACTTAAATATATTAATATGATAAAACAACAAGAAAAATTAGATGATAATATAGGATTTTTTTTTGATTTGTGGAATAGAAGAATTTAGCTGCACAATCCTTATTGTAATTGGACATCCTCAATTTCTTGCAAAACATCTAATAATGTGGCTGCACTCTTCATTTGATATATATGTTGATGCTTTTTGTGGCAATTATTGGCCTTGTGGCCAAGTTCTCCATAATACAAAGATAAGCTATGTTCTTTTTGGTACTTCTTTTCTTATTCAAAAAGAGATTTGAAACAAATTGCATCAATTTATATATATCCTATTTCAAAATATTTACTAGAGTTGAAAGATTTAAAAGATATCAAGCAATTGGTATGAAGTTGTGGCATAAGCAATAAACGCTTATCTTTCCAATATTAAAATAGCCGGTTATTATACTTTATAAGTTAGTTGATGGCTTCATTAAGAATTTGAAGATTAGACATAGATAATAATAGATCCTTTATATTATCTTATATTTTCTAATAAAATTGACTTATCAATGCATCTTCACCTCAATTAATATCATATGCTAATTGTCAAAATTTTGAAGTATAAACAAATATAAAATGGATTCTCTGTTGAAAGACTTGGATTTTAGCTGTAGCAAAACAAATCTTATCATGTTTTCAAAAGCTTCTACTAATGGTACCAAAAATATTTCAAAGTTGTACAATATGGCAAAAAAAAATTTAAATATGAAACCAAATGAAAATAAAGCTTGAATTGATAATAAGATTTCAACCAAATCAATACAAGATGCTTTTATAGAATATTCCAATCATTGATATATAAGAGAAGAAGGTTTTAAAAGATTTTAGAAGGTTCTACTTTATCTTAGAAGATTCTAAAAGATTCTTGATGATTTTAAGAAGATCCTAATAGATCCTAGTATGTTTTTAGAAGATTTTTAAAGGTCCTAGAAGATTTTAGAAGAGTTTAAATGATCATAGAAAGATCTTAGGTTTGCTTCACCTCCAAGCATTTAAGAAACTCCTTCAAAAGCTTCTTCATATTTAATACATAGGAGTTGAAGTATAAGAGATCCTTAGTTTCAACAATGCAATTCTTATAGTTGAGCTTAGGCCTTTTGGTCTTATTTTTATGTCTTAGTATAGCTCTTTATTTATAATATAAAAAGAATTCTTTTTATTTCAATTCTTTAAATTTTTAAAGAATTATTTTACTTGAGTGGTGTATTTGTAACAATTTGTTTAAATTAACATAACACAATATCAAAGTTTGGTATTTTTTAATAGAGAGAAAATTATCTATCTTTTTGGAAGTATTATTATATTTTAGAGATTATAAATTATCTTCTTGTAAACCAATATTATTCTTGATTTTTTTATATTTATTTCTTTTTGTTTCATTTCTATAGCAAGGAGTGAAGGATTCAATATAGAGGATTCCAAAGGAGCTAAATTGGATTTAATATAAATGCTCTTGAAGCATTAAGAATCAAAACAAAGACCTTGTTTAAGCAAAATAAAAAACTTTTTATGATCATATATAATAGTTAAAGATTAGAACCACCTCAGCCACTATTAAAAATCATCTTAAGAAGTCCATCACCAAGGTCTATTTTAAAAGAAAAAATATGTATTCAAGACACCAAATCAATGTCAACAACAAAAGAATCAAGAATTATCCTCTTATAAAAGTTTGATAGGATTCATTCAAAATTTTGAAGCATTGTAAATCAAATATAATTTATTATTTTACTCCAACTTCAACAATATTTTATGAAAAAAATTCTCTCATATTCCATAACTTTGAAATATTTTTGGTACCATTAGTAGAAGCTTTTGAAAACATGATAAGATTTGTTTTGCTACAGCTAAAATCCAAGTCTTTCAACAGAGAATCCATTTTATATTTGTTTATACTTCAAAATTTTGACAATTAGCATATGATATTAATTGAGGTGAAGATGCATTGATAAGTCAATTTTATTAGAAAATATAAGATAATATAAAGGATCTATTATTATCTATGTCTAATCTTCAAATTCTTAATGAAGCCATCAACTAACTTATGAAGTATAATAACCGGCTATTTTAATATTGGAAAGATAAGCGTTTATTGCTTATACCACAACTTCATACCAATTGCTTGATATCTTTTAAATCTTTCAACTCTAGTAAATATTTTGAAATAGGATATATATAAATTGATGCAATTTGCTTCAAATCTCTTTTTGAATAAGAAAAGAAGTACCAAAAAGAACATAGCTTATCTTTGTATTATGGAGAACTTGGCCACAAGGCCAATAATTGCCACAAAAAGCATCAACATATATATCAAATGAAGAGTGCAGCCACATTATTAGATGTTTTGCAAGAAATTGAGGATGTCCAATTACAATAAGGATTGTGCAGCTAAATTCTTCTATTCCACAAATCAAAAAAAAATCCTATATTATCATCTAATTTTTCTTGTTGTTTTATCATATTAATATATTTAAGTATTCAAAAATTCAAAATCCTTGCTTTAATAGATTTAGAAGCCTCTGCTTCTTTTATTGATTTAAAATTTTTAAAAATCTATAAAGTTCTCATAGTTAAGAAAGCCAAGGCCATTCATATAGATGTCATAGATAGTCAACCTTTATCCTCTAGAGATATTATTTATGAAATTGATTTATTAGAAATAACATCAAAGAATCATAGTAGTTAAGTTATATTTAATATCATTAGGTTTCTATTTAATTTTATTATTTTAGAATTTTTTTGATTTAAAAGATATAATTTCTATACAAATTAGATATTCTATAAAATAATTTTTTTTGAAATATCACAATCTATTATTACTAAATTTGATAGAAAATATTATACACCTTGTAGATTTAAAATCATAAAGCTTCTCTTTATTGGAGCTAGAGCTTTTATGATAGCAACCAAGAAAAGTACTTTTTTTTTTTGTTTGTTTATGCAACTCTAATATCTGAAGTGGCAAGTATTCCAATAATTATTTTAAAAGAATATAAATATTTTTAAAATATATTTTTTAAAAAATAAAAATATCTTACTAAAATATTATCCATATAATTATATTATTGACCTTCAAAATGGCACACAACCATCTTTTGGTCCAATTTTTAATTTATCATAGAACAAATTTATAATACTGAGTGAGTATATTAATAAAATTTTAGCAAAGAGCTTTATTTCACATTCAAAATCTTCTATTGGTATATTTATATTCTTTATGAAGAAAAAAGATGGATCTTTGTAGATGTGCATTGACTATTGTGGCTTCAACAAAGTGATAATAAAAAATTATTATCCTTTGCCATTGATGTCTAGGCTCCTTGATCAATTAGATCAAGCTAAGATCTATATTAAAATAGATTTCTATGGAGCTTATAATTTAGTACATATCAAAGAAGAAAACAAATGGGAGACTGCTTTTTGTATAAGGTATAGACATTATAAGTATAATATGATGTCTTGTGGCTTTATAAATACACCAGCCATTTTTCAACATTTGATGAATAATATATTTTGTGAATTTCTTAATGATTTTATTACATGCTATTTGGATGACATCCTAATTTATTTTAAGATTCTAGAAGAAAATAAATGACATATCTTCCTTATCTTATAAAAATTATAAGATATTGGATTATATGCCAAATTTTAAAAATATGTAATTTATAAGTCCCAAGAGAAATTTTTTTGACTATATCATTTCAAATAAAGACTTAATGATGGATCCAAAGAAGATTAAGACTAGTAGTAACTAAATAACTCCAAAATTGATACATGATATTTAATACTTTCTTGGACTTCTATAGGATCTTCATCAATAATTGTTCTTAGATAGTTGTTTTATTTACATAATTGATATGTAAGGATAAGCTTAAATGGCAATGAGAAGTTGAGAAAGGCTTTGAAATCTTAAAAATAACATTCACTACAATCTTTGTTTTGATTCATTCAAACTTTTTCGAGCCATTTTTTTATAAAAACCAATGCTTTAGACTTTGTATTAGGAGTAATCTTATTCCAACCTGGAAGAGAAGGGAGATTACATTTGATTGCATTCTATTCCAAAAAATTCTTAGTATTAGAGATTGATTATGAGATCCATAATAAGAAACTTCTTGCTACTATAGATTCTTTCAAAAAATGGCACCATTTGCTTAAAGGTGCTTCACATCCAATGATTGTGTATGTGATTCACAAGAATCTTGAATATTTTATGTTGGCTCATGTTTTAAATTATTGTCAAATTTGTTGGAATATGTCTTTATCTTCTTTCAACATCAACATTATATATTGATCTAAAAAGCAATAGAGGTTGTTAGATGTTTTATCAAAATGATTATTCTTTGTGCCAAAAAAAAAAGAGGTTGTATAAATTAATTTAAGATTATTGTCTAAAAATTTTGAATTTTAATTCTTAATTTTTAATTCTAATTTTAAAAAATTAATTATTAAATCTTTATTCCTTATAAAAAATAAAGAAAAAAATATTTGATGTAAAAAAAACTAAATGAAAAAGAAATAGACTTAGAATAAAAATGATTTTTAAAAAAATAAATTTAGTTAGTTTAAATAGATAAGATGGGTAGCCACATATATATTAATAAGACAAGGTGGTTAAGCTATCTTAGGTAGTTAAGATAGTTAGATATAAAATAGATTTATTAAGATCAAATACTAATAAAAGAAATTTATTATAATATAGTTTTAAATAATAATAATCTTATATTATAGATATTATAAGATGAATCATAATAAAAATTATAATTAAATTTTTATTATATCTATTTCTTTCTACTTTGTTTGTATTTAAGAAAATCTTAAGTTTTAAGTTATAAAATAAATTAAAGAAGAATTCATGAAGATCTTTAGGTTTTTGATTCAAGATTGAAAAAGACTTAGAATCAAGACTATAGAAGAGTAAGCAAATGGACAACTATAAGTCAAGATTTATCAAATATAAGTTTAAGATCTATCTCAAGTATACTCCATCAATAGTCTATTTTGTCTTTGATAAAGATTTACTTGACAACATTAAAATGTTGCAAGACATAAAGAAGAAAGTGAAGAACCAAAATAATTTAGATAGGTTTAAAATTTAAACTATAAAAATAATTGATCTCAACAAAGTAATCAATCTCAAAAGAGTCTTTGACCTTCATAGAATAATTGATATCAAACACTGAATTAAATTTTATCACCAACCTTAACTTTGGGCATTCATATCAACAAAAGATGATTATAAAGAATTAATGTTAGTATAGTAATAGCTCCTATGCAAAAGCATATAAAGGATATCCTATATTTTTAAAAGTATAAAAAGTGAGATGTTCAGCATACAACTAGCAATAAATAATTTTTTTGAAATCCAAATTTTTTTATATTTGAACAACTTCTACATCAATTCTAATAGATTCTTTATTTTTTTGATTAAATTAATACAACCTTGACTATAAACCTTTTTGTTTTTTATATTAAATAATATTTCAATCATATCTATAATAATTCAAATAAATTTAAATTTGAAGATGATTTCTTCTACTTTAAAGAACATTTGTATATCCTAAAAAGACCATTGTACCTTCATATTCTCCAAATATATTATAACTTTCCAATTGCAAGATATTTTAGATTCAATAAGATATTAGAATTCATTTCTAGAGATTTTTGATGGCCTTAGATATAGAAAGCTATCAAAAAAAAATTCTTCTCTTATGACACATGTTTTAGATTAAAGAATCTTTAATATTGTTCATGTAATCTTCTTCAATTGCTACCAATTTGAAAGCAACCATGGTCTTATATCTCTATAGAATTCATCACAAATCTTCCACCATTTAATTTTTTTGATACCATATATATAATTGTCAACCAATTTATTAGATGGCACATTTTGTATTTTGCAAAAAGACCATTATTAGTGAAGAAACGGCCAAATTCTTCATTGATAATGTTTATTGATACTATGGATTGTCAAATGATATTATATCAAATTGAAGATTGCAATTTGTGTCCAAGTTTTGAAAGATACTTTTTAAAATTTTTTAAGTAGATATTAAGTTTTTTTAGTATTTTATTTATAAATCAATAGCCAAACAAAATGAGTCAATTAAATCTTAGAACAGTACTTAAGGTATACCATTAATTATTAATAAGACAATTAGACATCTTATTTATCTCCAATCAAATTTGTTTATAATAATATAATTCATGTATCTATTCAATAAATTTTATTTCATTCTAATTATAGTTTTTATTTAAAATTGGACATATTATCTATTGGTTGATCCAAAAATCTAATGGTAGATGAATTTCAAGTTGAATAGCTGATATCTAAGCTACCTTGAAATTTTAATTGGGAGAAGCTTAGGTACACTCTATACAGTCAATTGACATATGAAAAAAGGAACAATCTCCATTTCAAGTTGGCAATAAAATATAATTACTTTGATACAATATAAAGACTATTCAACCATCTAACAAGTTGAATTATAAAAAATTGGGACCATTTTTTATTCAAAAACAAATTGATTTCATTGCTTATCAATTCAAACTACTATCTTTTATAAAGGTAAATCTTATTTTTTATATCTTTTTTAAAAATCTTATAAAAAATCAAGTATATCATAAAAAATACAATTGCTGCCTCCTTGAATTAATGTAGATAGCCATAAAGAATTTAAAATGAAAGAAGTACTTGATTTTAGGCTAATACAAAGATAATTGGAATATTTTGTGTATTAATGAAGTTACAACATTAATAAATGCATATAGAAGTCAGCTTCAAATTTAATTAATGTACCACAAAAAATATAAGAATTCATTGATGACATCTTTCTAGACCTAAGGTGGAAATATATATTAGGTAATACTTCTACTTAGCATATTTAAATATGGTACATTCTAAACTTTATAATTTTTTTGTAGGAAGGTGGAAGTAGTCACAAAATTTTCAAAGCTCAATTCTCATATACATATAAACTAACAAACCTAGAAGTAGTTCTATTCCACCTTAAGATTGCAACATGTTTCTAATTTAGCTTGCATAGTTAAATATGAATAGTCAAAAAGACACTATCATACAAATTAGCCCATCTCAACCAAACATTTTATATTGTCAAGCTCAAGATAAAGAACTGTTTGAATCAAGAAGACACCAAAGAATACCTAACAATTGCTCTATAGCAATTATTATTGAAGTAGAACTTGCCTATGAAGGACATCTTAAAGCAATTTTTAAAAGATATTTTTATAACAAAGATACAAAAGTTCAAGCTTAGTCTATAGTAGAAGACAATGGTCACTATTGTTGGTTGCAAAGACTAATGAATCTTCTAATTTAGAATAGATAGCTTGAATATGTGGTAGATATCATATAATATACCTTTGACTTCTTTTGTTTTTTATCAGCTTCAATTATCTTCCTCTTTGTGGAACTTGGAATTAAAAAGGGAAATGATGTCACAGACATATAATAGAAGAAGATTTTAGAAGGTTTTACTTGATTCTAAAAAAAATTTAATGAATTTAATAAGGTCTTAGTAGATTCTAAGAATATCTTAAAAGATTCAAGAAGGTTCTAAAAGATCTCAAATGATCGTAGAAGATTCTTAGAAGCTTAGATATTTTAAAAAGTTTTTAAAGAAGGATCTTAGACTTACTCCATTTCTAAGCATTTAAAAAGCTTCTCAAGGAGCTTTTTTGTATATAGTATATATAGAAGTTGAAGTTGATGGAATCTTTAGTCTCAACAATATAATCCTTGTGGCTCAACTTTGGTCTTTTGGTCTTATTCTTGTATCTTGTTGTAGCTCCTTCCTTGTGATATAAAATAAATTTCTTTTGTTTTAATTCTTTGAATTTTTGGAGTCTTATTCTATTTGAGTGGTGTATCTATAATACAACTTGTTTTATGAATAAAGACTTTATATTACAATAAAAATTGATACTTTTAAAGAAGATTCAACCAACTCTAATAGAAGTTATTCATAGACAACTCCTTGTATGTGAAGATATTATAGAAGAAACCAAGCCTTTAAAAGTAGCATTAGAAATTTAAGCATTGAATATTATCTTTTAGATTATTTGATGTCCTTCAAATCTAATGGTACTTGGCCTTCTTTGATTTGAATTATATAATCGTAATATTGATTGAAAATCATAAAAGATTACTTTAAAATCTAGTCCAAATGTCAATAAACCATCTCAATCTTTATTTGTTAGAGCTAAGTTATTTGTGCAAGCTACAAAAAAAAGAAATTTATTTGCCATCTATGCAGCACTAAATCTTTATTCATATGAAATTTGTAGTGGAATTTTAAAGCAATATAAAGAATATCAAGATATCTTTGAGAAGAAAAATGCTGACATATTGCTAAAACACCAATCTTATAATTTTGTAATTGATCTTTAAGAATGATTTCAACCACCATTTAGACAAATTTACAACTTATTACAAAATAAACTAATTATTTTAAAAGAATATATTAATAAAAATCTTAGAAAGAATTTATTTAACATTCAAATTTTCCTACAAGTATGCCAATCTTCTTTGTGAAGCAAAAGATGGATCTTTATAAATGTATATACATTATAATAGATTCAACAAATTAAACACTAAAAATTATTATCTTTTGTCTTTGATATTGAAATTCCTTCATCAATTAAGTAAAGCTAAGATTTATACCAAGGTAGATCTATGAAGAGCCTACATTTTTGTACCTATTAAAGAAAAAGATGAATGGAAGACTATATTTTGAATTAGATATAGTCATTTTGAATATGATAACAAATAATATATTTGCCTTATATTACAAAAATTTAAAAATATAAGATTATATGTCAAGATAGAAAAATATATATTTTATATATTTTAGTAGAATTTTTAAAATATATTATTTTAAATGATAGTTTGAGAATGGATTTTAAAAAGATGTTCTAATATGTAGAACATGTTGCTAACTTGTTAGCCAAGTTTTCAATCTACCAATTATCTACAAACTATATAAAATTAAATCTGTATTTATAAAGCTTTTAAGAATCTTTTTAATAAGATTTTAATATTTTATTTATTTTTATTTAATTATTTTATTTTTATTTATTTAAATAAATACATTAATAAATATGGATGTCTATGATAACTTCTTATTTAATTATAATTCATATCGATCACAAGAATCTTAAATATTTCATATCAATATATATTTTAAATTATTGCCAAGTTCATTAAAATTTGTATTTATTATAATTTATATTTAATATTATATATTATCTTGAAAAATAATAAGGCTTATTAAATGCCTTGTCTAAATGTTTTTATCTTACATCAAAAGAAGAAGATGCAACATATGATCAGCAACAAATTATTCTTTTGAAATTAGAGCAATTATATCTTTAGACCATTAAATCAACAATTCTAATTGACACTATTTTTTTTTAATGAAGTTTGCATAAATATGTTAACAAATTTATTTATTTTTTATATTAAAAATAATCTTTATGATAACTTTAGCAAATTTGAATTCAAGAATAATTTCTTTTATTGTAAAAAATATTTATATATTTTTAAAGGTCAAATATAATTATGTACACTATAAGTACAACATGACTTTTTAGTACCATGATACTTTAGATATAACAAAACTTTGGAACTTATTTCAACAGATTTTTAATGGTTTCAAATGTGCAAAGAAGTAAAAGCATTTATTCAATCTTATTCACTTATTCTCAAGTAAAGAATCTACATCATTGACCCTATAGACTTCTTTAACCTTTACATATTCCAAAGCAATTTTAGTCATCTGTTTCAATAGACTTTATTACAAATCTTCCAATCTCAAATTTTTATGATTTTATTTTTGTAATGGTGGATTGTTTGACCAAAATGGCATAGTTTATATCATATACAAAAACTATTACTAATAATAATAAAAAGCTAAACTTTTATTAGATAATATCTATTAATACCATAGACTTCTAAGTGATATTATATTTGATTGTGGATCTCAATTTATATCAAGTTTTTCAATGATACTCTTCAAAATATTAAAGGCTGAAATTAAATTATATTTAATTTTTTATCCTTAAATTAATGGACAAACAAAACATGTGAATCAAGTATTGAAGCAATATATGCAATACACTATCAACTATCACCAAGACAATTAGATAAATCTCTTGCTATTAACAAAAAAATATTTTTATCATTAATAGAATTTTTATATAATAATGTGATACATTCCTCTACTTAACAAATTCCATTTTTTGTTATTATCCACAGTTTGATATTTTTATTTTTTAAAATTTTAAAAATCTAACAATAAAATATTTAGAAAATAGAATAAAAGAATTTTTTATAATAATGAAGATATAGTTAAAAAAAGCTTAAGAACAATAAAAAGCTAATACGGATGTTTTTAGAAAAAAACAATCTTTAATCAAAGTTGGTGATAAGGTATGATTATTCTATTGTAATATTAAAACTAATTGATCTTAAAATAAGTTGGATTATCAAAGGCTTGGCCTATTTGTTATCCAAAAATATATTAATCCAATTGCATATTGATTGCAATTACTGTAATTAATAAAGATTTATCTTATATTTTATGTATCTTTTATTGAACCTTATACTACAATTAACATATTGGAAAGAAAGAAATTACCACTACGTCATGTTGAAATAGATAACAATTAAAAATTTGAAATAGAAGTCTTGGATTTAAAGCAACATCAAAAAAAATTAGAATACCTTATATATTGGTACAGATATATTATTAATAAATGCACATATGAGCCATCCAAGAATCTTAAAAATACATCAAAACTTGTCTTTATTTTTCATCAATAACATCCATCAAAACCAAAGATTAACCATTGGCAATAAGATTATATAAATCAAGAAGAAACAAGTTCAAAGATCAACTTATAGTACTTTACTGCACCATAGAAAATCAAGAGTCAATAGATTTAGCTCAAGAATTGTAATTTGTAGAATTGTCACATGAAGTACTTAGATTGTTTCAACTTGGACAATGTTGTAATTGTAATGAAGATCCTCAAGAGAGATATTTTCTTTCTTAAATAGATAGCAAGATACAACATGTTAAGTATCACAATCTTGGAAGAAACTCTCGATGCTTAGTGATATTATTAAAAGTATGTACTACACCTCATGGAATATAAAATAAGTTGTTTGAAGGTAATTATGAAGGCTTTAATAATGATCAAATAACTAAGTGGTGTTTTCACTCTAATATGAGAAACCATTGATGGTAGACCTATTAATCATCTTTGTATGAAACAAAGATTAGACTTTGTTATTAACACCATTTGATAAATCTTAGACTTCATTTACTTATAAAATAATTTGACAATTCCTTGTAGAACTTGTTATTTAAAAGAGGGAGTAATATAACAAATATATATTATATTAAAATAAATAAAAATAAAATAGAAATAGGTAGAAATAAATAGAAGTATATAAGCCACATGTTGGTCACTTATTGTCAAGAACAAGAACTCAATGAAAGCAAATAAACATATGAAACTTCTATTAAGAAGAATAACAAAATAGAAGTAAAGAAGTATATATATTAAAAGAAACTAAAATGGCTATTGCCACAAGATAAGAAAACTATAGACTCTTGAATCTGGACTAGAAGCAAGAAAGGAGTTGACAAGAGTGAAGAAGGCTTCACTCTTGCCTCTATAAATACTATCTAATTAAGAGTTACGTGGCAGTATGTCACGGACATATACATAATTACCTATATGATCAGATAGAATTAGATAAAAGAAGGTAAAAGCAGGTTAATTCCATAATATCTTTAGAGAAACTTTATAGACACTGCTTTGACTTTATAAGTGTCCATAGTAGACTTTTGGATTAGAAACTTGGTCAATAAGTTAGCCACATGTCGCACATGTTGGTAGCTTGAAGACCAAGCTAAATATGTGGCAAACATATAGGAAACTTGCCCTGCAAGTTCGACACGTGTCTTGCAACTTGGACACGTGTCTTGTAAATTGGATACGTGTTGGAGGTCCTATAGAACGTCGCCACTTAGCTCTTAGGTAGATAGTATAAATAGAGACAAGAGTGAAGCCTTTTTCACTCTTGTCAACTCCTTTCTTGTTTCCAGTCTAGTTCAAGAGTCTCTAGTTTTCTTGTCTTTTGGCATTAGCCATTCCAGTTTCTTTTTAATATATATACTTCTTTATATTTATTTCTTTGAGAGAGGTCTCACTTATTTATTTGACTTCATCCAGTTATTGTCCTTGATAGATTGACAAGAGTACACATACAGTATCAGAGCTTTGTCTTTTCTTGAGTAAGAGTGGATTACCCCTTTCTCTTGATAAGACATAAGCATATTAGAAGTTGTGGAGTACCCACTTCTAAACTGATATTGTTTCTAGAATTTTTTTTTCTTTTGAGTGTGTGTTCCGTATTTCTTGAAGTAAGAGTAGACATCTTGCTTTCTATTATATTATCATGGCAGAGCTTGCGGAAATGAAGAGTGCAATGGCACAAATGCAAGAGCAAATGAGAGAACTAATGCTTGCAATGCATCAACTCAGTTTACCACCACAAAGAGCATCAAGATTAGTAGGAAGTGAAGATGTAGAGATGGTTGGAGCTATGTCAATATCTACACCAAACCATGCTACCTCACTGATGATGGAGCACCGTTCAAATGTTAGAGAACCAAAAATCAGTTTGCTTGAGAGATTTGATGGCACAAGATCTAAGTTTCGAGGATTCATCAATCACGTACAACTGGTGATCGAACTTCAACCTCAGAGTTATCCTACGCAAGGATCTCAAGTTAGGTTTATTAGAACGTTACTTTTGGGTCTTGCCTTATCGTGGTTTTCATCTTTTCTTGAACGACGTGATCCAATATTGGATAATTTGAAGGCATTTTTTGCAGAATTTCGATCGATGTATGGAGAACATGATGCAATTCGTGTTGCAACCAGCAGTTAAAATCCTCTGACGAAACAATCGATGATTAATGCGTTCTCGCTTCCTATTTTTTGACAATAGTGGCCAAAAAGGGAGTGGGGCGATCTGCCTTTCGTGGTCGATTTTCTCTGGTTGATATGAGGTAAAAAAAATTAATGCTCAATTTACCCGACCCTCAGACATTGAATCATGCAATTGATTTTGCTGTGAAGTGTGACAATCGACTTTTTGAGTTTCGATCCGAGAGTCGTACAAGGGAGCCTTAACGTTATTGTTAAATGGCAACATCAACATCCTCACAAAACGTACATTCGGAAGTAGAAGACATGCAAATTGATGCGATACGTTTTAAACCTCTTACTGAACAAGAAAAGATTTGTCGTCGTCAAGAAGGATTATGTTTATATTGTGGGAAACCTAAGCACACTGCTCAACATTGTCCAAAGAAACGTCGCAACTACAAAATAAGTCTGGTACAGCCGAAAGACAACATTATTAGGAAAGCAATTTGTCATTCTGATAGGTGGATTGTCGGGGTAGAGAGAATCTGCCTCAAGAAAGTGTTGGGCTTCTGGCTGCCACTAATTACTCAAGCAAGATTCAAGTATAATAAAAAAACCCCCAATTTTATATAAAAGAGATCTCCATAGGGCTATTACACCCAACACACAAGCCTAATTTCCTCAAACCACTCAAAACATAACAAAATACTCTAAACCCTCATTCTCCCGTAGGAAGGGAATTTTTTCCGAACTTCAATAACCTATAACTTTTAATCCAACCGTCCAAAACTACTCCAAATTTACATGAAGTACACATATATTCTTCGCAACTACCACCACAAATTTCAACCGTTGATTCATTATCAATCTTTAAATATCGCCAAAACTCTAGCAGTAGCTTTAAACCCTTGTTTACAAACACTTGTGTACTAAATTCTTTATATCTCACAATCTAAAAGTCCAAATGCTATGAAACTTTGATGTATAGCTTCTTAGCACAATAATACACCTTTTTCAAAATTTTGAGACAAAAATTCGTCCAAAAACTTAAGATATGGCAAACCCTATCACCATCAACAAAATGGTCTACTTACTGCCTTGGAATTGGATGCGCTGTCTTCAACTCTTCATATCTCCTTCGTCTAAACTCAAAACTTAAGAATTCTTTCGTAACAGACGTAGATCTTGAAATCACTTTTCCAACCCTACCGTCTGATCTCCAAAAGCCTCCGTATAACTCCGCAAAATCTCAAAAGAGTGACAGTATGTATGAAATCCACTCTTTAACTTTGAACAAGTATAACTTCTTCACCCTAACTCCAAATCGCCTAAAATTTCCTCTCAAACTATACCCAAAACCCTAAACTTTACAACCCTACCTCTGAAATTGCAAATCCCTCTTTTGAAGTCGCCGAAAACCCCCTGTTAAGGTCGCGGGCAGCCTCCTCAAAGCCCATTGGGCATGGTATTCGACCAATAGGGATGAAGTTCCCTATTCCTTGCCTTCATCCGACCATGGCTTGATTTCATCCCTCCCAATTAGCCTCTTACTAGCTTAAATTTTCATCCTTAAGTCCCCACCTTCTCTCAAGGCTTCATACTAAACATTTAGATCTTATAATTTTTAAATACCATAACTAAATAGGTAAAATAAAATAAAATAAAGTTTTTTCTATCAATCATTTTTTAATTTAACTTATCTTACACACATCTAGATTCATAAACATATAATATATTTTAATTAATTTTTACATACTGTAAGTAATTACAGTACGACACCGTGCAGCTGGAACCCTGTACAATTCCCAGTAAAGGTCCTATTCTCTCCTCAGAACCCTCTCCTTGTTTTATGATAGATGTATATTTAGGACCAAAAAATTACAGAGCCTCTGCCTTATTAGATTTAGGAGCCTCAGCATGTTTTCTAGATGAATAATTTGTTAAGAATCATAAAATACCTTTACTACAGAAACCTAAATCCGTACATGTAGAAGTCATAGATGGTCGCCCATTGTCCTCAGGAGATGTCACTCATGAAACTTGTCCTATAAAAGTAACAATAGATGGTCATAATAGCTATGTAACCTTTAATATAATTAAATCTCCATCTAATCCAATTATTCTAGGTTTGTCATGGCTAGAAAAATATAACCCTCAAATAGATTAGAATTCTCGTAGACTTGACTTTTCCCAGGATATTATTAAACATCCTACCGATCCAGTAAAAAGCTACAAGCCTGGTACAGTAAAACCTGTACTTATAGGTGCAAAAGCTTTTATACACGCAGCAAAAGAAGGATCAACTTTTGCTATTTACGCAACACCCATTTCTGATAGTGGAAAGGCTTCAAGTGGCATTCCAAGCCAATACCGAGACTATCAAGATGTTTTTGAGAAGAAGAATGCTGATATTCTTCCGGAGCATCGCCCATATGATTGTTCGATTGATCTCAAAGAGGAATCTCAGCCTCCTTTTGGACCAATCTATAATTTATCACAAAATGAGTTGGCTGAACTCAAAGAGTATATTGAAGAGAATCTGGCCAAGAACTTCATACGCCATTCCAAATCTGCTGCAGGAGCTCTAATTCTATTTGTGAAGAAAAAAGATGGATCATTACGAATGTGTGTGGATTATCGAGGACTTAACAAGATCACTATCAATAACAGGTACCCACTACCTTTAATCTTTGGACTTCTTGATCAACTGAATCAAGCTAAGATCTATACAAAAATAGTTATACGAGGAGTATACAACTTGGTTCGCATTAAAGAAGGAGATGAATGGAAAACTGCATTTCGAACAAGGTATGGACATTTCGAATATAATGTTATGCCTTTTGGACTCAAAAATGCACCAGCTGCTTTCCAACATCTCATGAACGATGTTTTTCATGAATTCTTAGATGATTTTGTTGTCTGCTACCTAGACGACATTTTAATCTACTCTAAGAACGTAGAAGAGCACGAAACACATGTTCGCCATGTCTTACAAAAACTCAAAGAAACATGATTGTATGCCAAGATGGAAAAGTGTGTATTTCACACTACTCAAGTTGACTTCTTAGGATATATCATCTCGAATGATGGTCTCATGATGGATCCTTAGAAAGTCCAAACAATCATGGATTGGAAGATTCCAAAAACAATAAGGGATGTACAATGTTTTTTAGGATTTGCTAATTACTATCAAATCTTCATCAAGAACTTATCTCAAGTTGCAGTCCCACTTTTACATTTGACTTGTAAGGACAAGCTCGAGTGGAGTAAAGAAGCAGAAGCATCATTTGAAGCTTTGAAGATAGCTTTTACTTCTGCACCAATCTTGTATCGCATTGATTTTTCCAAGGCATTCTTTATGGAAACAGATGCATTAGACTTTGCTTTGGGCGCAGTATTGTCACAAATGGGAATAGATGACAAACTCCATCCAGTAGCTTTCTATTCCAAGAAATTTTCGGCAGCAGAGATCAACTACGAAATCCACGATAAAGAACTTTTCGCAATTGTGGATTCTTTTCAAGAATGGCGTCATTATCTAGAAGGCGCTTCTAGTCCAGTCACCGTATATACGGATTACAAGAACCTCGAGTATTTCATGTCAGCACGCGTGTTGAATCGTCGTCAGGCTCATTGGAGCATGTCTCTATCAAGATTTGAGTTCATTATTACATATCGGCTAGGAAAACAACAAGGTCTGTCCGATGCACTTTCTAGACGTTCTTATCTTGCGCCAAAAGAAGGAGATGCAACTTTTGATCAACAAAGAACGATTCTCTTGAAGCCGGAGCAATTTCATCTTCGGGCAACGAAATCAACATTAATTGTTGATTCAACTTTTCTCAAGCAAGTTCAGTTAAGTATGTCCTCAGATCCTCTTATTCATGAAATTAAGAATAATTCTTCTAAGTCTCATGATATTTCGAAGTTTGAGTTCAAAAAAAATCTACTCTATTTCGAAGGACGCTTATATGTTCCAGAAGGTGAAGCACGATTACGTGTTCTTCAAGCTCGTCATGACTTCTGACGGCGGACATTTTAGGTAATAGAGACTCACAGAGTTGATATCTAGAGATTTTGGTGGCCTACCAAATATGGAAGAGTCAAGTTTGTGTAAACATGTGATGTTTGTTCCAAGATCCAAAAACTCCTGCTTCACCAGGCCTCTGCAACCTTTGACCACATTACCATTAGAACAACCATGGTCTTCTGTGTCTATGGATTTTATCACGGATCTTCCAAACTCAGGTTCTTATGACTCTATATTCGTGATAATAGATCATTTCACTAAGATGGCATATTTTATACCATGTAGAAAATCTATCACAGGCAAAGAAACAGCTAAGCTTTTCTTTGACAATATCTACCGCTATCATGGATTACCTAAAGATATTATATCGGATAGGGGAACTCAGTTTGTATCGAGATTTTGGAAAACGCTTTTCAAGATTCTAAAGGTGGATATAAAGCTATCTTCAGCTTTCCATCCTCAAACTGATGGACAAACGGAGCCCGTAAATCAAGTCTTGGAACAATATTTGAGATGTACCATCAACTACCAACAAGATGATTGGACAACTCTTTTACCATTGGCAAAGTTTGCTGATAATAATACGATACATTCTTCTACACAACAAACACCTTTCTTTGCCAATTATGATTACCATCCATGACTTGATACTTTTGACTATTCGAAAGTTGACAATCCTACGGCAGAAGACTTCGTAAATCATTCGTCAGAACTACATACAACAATGAAGGCACAATTAAAGGAAGCTCAAGAACGATAAAAGATAAATGTTGATGCGTATCAAAAGGAACAACCACAACTCAACGTAGGTGATAAGGTATGGCTACTTCGTCGCAATATCAAGACTACGCGATCTTGTGATAAGTTGGACTATCGTAAGCTTGGACCTTTTCGTATTTCTAAACAAATTAAT